>OZ010793.1:195089387-195114387 GCA_963932465.1 Maratus speciosus | reverse complement strand
GGGTGGACTAACCCCGTTTTTCCCCCTTTATCCTTAACCAATGAACCCCCAAAACAAATCAGGGATGTTACTTAACATAATAAACCGGTATACCAAATTCGGAGCAAATCGAATGATTCTGCATGAAAAACCCATTTTTCTGAATTAAGGGGGGGGGGTGGACTAACACCGTTTTTCCCCCTTTATCCTTAACCAATGAACCCCCAAAACTAATCAGGGATGTTCCTTAACATAATAAACCGGTATACCTAATTCGGAGCAAATCGAATGATTTTGCATGAAAAACCCATTTTTCTGAATTAAGGGGGGGGGGGGTGGACTAACCCCGTTTTTCCCCCTTTATCCTTAACCAATGAACTCCCAAAACTAATCAGGGAAGCGCCTTATCACAATGAACCTAGGAAAAAATTTTGAAGCAAATCGGATGTTTCTATCAAGAGTTATCGCGTTACGTACATACGTACGTACGTACATACATACATACATACATACATACATACATACATACATACATACATACATACAGAACGGGCGGGCACATTAGCTCTCAGGCTTTGATAGCCTGTGAGCTAAAAAGGATAACATGAGAAATGCGCGGGAGAGTAAAAATGGAAGCTAAAAGAATAATCTCGAAAGAAAAAAGCGCGGGAATGGAACATTTAATTTAAGAATACTAAAAGCGTAATATTTAAGCGATTAAGACAAGTGAGACATTAAATTAAAGGGAATTTAACAGAGTTAACGATAGAGATTATTTAAGGAGAAGGATTTAGTGAAAATAAAGTAGTAATTTAGAATAAGATAAGGAAATCGTGGAATTAGATCTAATAATGTAACAAAATCCCTCCCCTCAAAAAATGGATGAACTAGTAGGTCCCGATGATGAGTAGGTCCCGAAAACAGATACTCGTTTTACAATTTTTGTTTCTTTGTTTTACACTCATCTTTATTATGATACCGTCACTTGGTCACCTAATCGCGTTGTTCAAAGCTTTAATTTTATTTTGAAAGAAAAAAAAATATTATTAAAAATTAAAAAAAAAAATTCGCGTCTTAGTGGAAACTGCTGTAATAAGTACATGTACAGTAATAAAAACAATTATAATAATATTTGGTTTTTATTCAAAATTAGCAACAGTTTTGGTTTCTGTGAATTAATACAACAATATTAATATCAGTTCATTAGTTAGCAACAGTGACACAATTTTTAAAAACCATACCATATTTATTCAGTATCTTCACTAAATTATATGTCCTCTAGTGATTTCTAGTCCGTACTGAAATATGGATTCGTAGAGTTAATAAGAGTTTTTGGTCGCTTAAATCTTACATCACAGACTATGTTGCACTAATTATATTAATTCTAATAACAATAAATAATAAATAATAACAATAATATGAATAAATAATATATCTAATAACAATATTAATCTATAACAACTATACAAATATTTTTACGTCTGTGTTATTGAACATTGTTTATCCCTTTAATGTTTAAAGAAATAAATATTTTGGTCTATCCAAATAATTAAATTATTCCGTTAATTTTTTATTTATTTTATTTAAGTATTCAGACCATCCTAGACTAGTTCCGTCATTGCCCCACAGATGAAATATCATTTCACCAATAATCAAAGCATAAGGACTCGCAACTTTTCTTTATTTCATTTTCTGTTAGAATTTTAACTTAAGTAGCTTTATGAATGAGTAAAGACCATTGACCTCCAATTATAGACCGAATGAGGTGTAATTTCTCCCCATTGATCATTCTAGAAGTCAAAACAATCTATACTGTTCGGCAACTTCTGTTAATACAACTCAAGTAATGAACAATAATTCCATGAATATGGACAGTACGAGGTTTAGTTTCCTCATATGTCATTCTAGGGTCTAATTATCCATCACCAATCCTTCATCTTATGCCTAGTTATTACTTTAATTCAATTCCATCCATATTGAAAATAACAACTCTACGTCCTGAACAATCTTAAACTTTAATATATTAACTTTATATAACTTTAATTTTTATATCTTAAAAAAAAAATCTATTTTATAATAAATAATAATAAATATACTAACAATATATTTTTTTAAAAACTCACAATACATTAATATTATATCACAGTAAATATTCTATACTAGCATCAATAATATCCGATAATATTAATCTTCAATCATATTAATCCTTCAGTGAAAACATAAAAAACATTTTCGGATTTTTTATCAATAAATAAAGAGCAAAAGAGCAAAAATACTTTTTTAATTAACAATATTTTGTTTCTATGCCATATTTTTGCTTTTTTTATAACATTTATGATTTTTTTCCTTTTTTGAAGTAAAACATTTAATATGAGAAATGAAAACAAAAAATCTATTTTCTAACTTCTGTAAATGCTATAAAATGTATTTTAAATCTACAGTTTTTAAATCTTTTAAAAATAATCCAATAAATGATAGGTTAGTAATGTGCATTTCAAACTCGAAGTGAAACGAATTTGATTATTAATGTTCTATTAAAAAATTATAAGATAGATATAAGATAATTCATGTTTTTAATATAAATTGTTATTTCTAAAATCTTTTGCCTTTACAGATAACCGCTGAACTGTTAAACATTTGCAGCAAACTGCCCAGCCATTCAAACTTTTCTATAGAAAACGGTTACATATTCGTTATCTGACTATATTGTGACCATATTATTTCCATTATAAATCAAGTCAATTAAATCATATAAATAATACAAGAAATTACATCAATTTAGTACCAATTCATATCAAATATCTGAATTTGAAGTTTGATGAAAATTGATGTATTAGTTCTTGAGATAGAGCTATAGCGGATATTCGGAAAAATGTAGCATAGCAGTGCCACCTATTGAGCGATTTTCATCAAAACATAAACAGCAGTAATTGATATCAAGGTAAACCTAAATCTGAAATTGATAAAAATTTGTGCATTAGTTATTGAGGTAAAGCTATAGTAGAAATTCTGAAAAATGCAGCATATCAGCGCCACCTGTTGAGCGATTTTCACCAAAACATAAACAGCAATTCATATCAAGGTATACCTGAATCTGAAATTTGTTGGAAATACAAGCATTAGTTCTTTTGAAAGAGCTATTGCGGAAATCGCAAAAAATGAAACATAGCAGCGCCACCTCTTGAGCGATTTACACCAAAATTTATAAAACGTCAATTCCTGTCAAGGACTAATTGAATCTGAAGTTGGATGAAAATCCGTGCATTAGTTCTGGAGATTGAGATATTCTGGAAATCGTGAAAAATGCTGCATAGTAACGCCACCTGTTGAGCGATTTACACCAAAAACTAATGAGCACCAATTTATATCAGGGACTAACGGAATATAAATTTTCATTAAATTCCATTCGTTAGTTCTTGAGAAAGAGCGCCTACAAAATTTGTGTCACACACAGACAGACTCAGAGACTCACAGACAGACATTTTTTAAAAACATGTTTTTCGGGTTCTCTGAGCCGTAAAACGTATAAATCCCTCGAAAAAGTAAAAATATTTCGAACTCGTTCATTATTTAACATAAAATGTAACTCATTTATTTTGAGAATTATAAATTCGTTTCGCGAATTACTTTTTAGAATTTGTACATCGAATATAAGAAAGCTGCGCTATACCACTCTAAGTTTAGATAACCACAAATTTCTGTTAGCCGTCTCCCAGACCGCTGCTTTTTTCCCGTTTTAAAAATTAAACTTGTAATTTCAGTTTAACTACAAATACCAGTGCAATTTTGTATTCTTTGAGTCGAGTACAATTATTAGAGACTTTTGAAGAGGTGAAATGTAATTATAATAGTATTGTGAAAAAGTTTAATACAAAAACAGTACCATGTTAGTTAATCGAGACTTTTATTCCTCTTTCGATGGAGCTTTCTCACAGATAGCTCACAGTAGTTATGCGACAATGTCTGCCACAGCAATTAAGCGTTAAACAAGTTCAGCCTTCGTTAAAATTATACAATTGGCTTACATTTTGTGTACCGAATTATTGGGAAAGGCAGTGTGTTCATTTCTGGGTATATTTCTTATTGAACTGAGTACTCCAGTTCCCAACGGAAAGGAATAATATATGGTATCCCATGTAAACAGTGTGATGGAATATACAAAATGAGACCGAAAAGTAAGGTGACTGACGTCATAATAATCACTGTATTATGTATTTGCAGATAAATACCTCACTGTTGTTTAAAGTAGTTCCCGCCGTCTACAATACACTTTTGACAACGTTCATACAAGCACAGGAAACTTTTGAAAAAGTCCTCCGTTGGGACTGTTTTAAGTTCCTTGGTAACAGCTGCTTGAATGTCTGAAATATTTGGAAGCCGGTGTCCCTTCAGTGCTAATTTCAGTCATGGAAAGAGGAAAAGTTCTGCTGGCGCAAGATCAGGGGAATAAGGAGTCCATTCGCTGCTGTTGTTTTTTTGGTTCATCGCTTAAATAATGAGAGACAAACGTCGCACAATGATTCCGTTTACAAAAATCCTTCGTCAACATTGTTCGGACCATTTCACGAGGAAGATTCATTTCGTTCGCTAATATTCGAACGGACAAATGGCGATCTTGCAGCAATAATTTCCTAACTCTTTCAACATTTGCCGTTGTTCTGCTCTTCACCGGTCTTCAACTGTGATGCTCATCCTCCACGCTTTCACGATCTTCACGGAAACCCTTGAACTACTGAAATACTGTCTTGCGAGATAAAGTTTCTTCGCCATACACACTTCGAAGTATATCCAAGGTTTCCGTAGCAGTTTTAATAATTTAAAAATAGAATTTCATATTCATTTTCTGCTTCAATACGCAATGCACTACCACCTCATATATTTAAGCGACTGCACGAACGAACACTAACCAAGAAACTTTGCAAATAACCCTGAACTTTATCGTTACATACCGAAGATCGTAATACGCGTGTGTTCGGTTGTCGGGATGTTCTCATTTTCCAAAGGACAGGTGAGTCACCTTAATTTTCGGTCTCACCTTGTATAGTGTGTGCAGAAACCATCGTACCTTGGAGATACGATTAAAAGAACTCGGGAATGCTTTTAATTGAAGAAACGTAAACTCTAAAATTGTAGTCCACGCCACAAAACAAGATCATTTTGCAGATTTTGAGATGGCCAAGGTCATGAAATAAAATTGAAATGGATACAAAAGCCATATTTTCCTGGAGGAACGTTTTACTATAAAACGGCCAAATACCCAATCAATGAAGCTAGTTCCCTCCTACCGGAATATACCATTTAAACCTTGCTCAATTACCCAACTCCTCGTTTAACACTAGAAAGCCCGGGAGGAGTCGATTCGACTCCGACTACATTATTAAATGTCCTTTGGAACCAGAATTTTTTTCATAAAATAAGTTAAATTTAAGCGACGCAGAATTACGTTAAATAAATCAATTAAATAATTTTAAATAAAAATTCTGGAGTGAAATATTTTTATGAAACTTGAATAAAATTTCCGGGCGTTCTAGTGTTAATTGTTATGGCACATGCTCTCGACTGCAAGTTGAATTATGTAATCTCTCGTGATTTTGTGTTTATTTGCATTACTGAAGAGTAACTTTGAAAAAAATTAGAAACGTTTATTTTTTTAATGAATTTGTGTGCTTTTTAATTATTTAATTAAATTGTCTGTAATTTTGTATTTGTTTTAATTAATTATGAACAAACATAATATATTTTTAATCTGCCTTTTACTGTTTTATAAAGAACTTTAACTCCTTAACTCCTACTATATGTTAATAGGAGCCCTGTGTTGTCGATGCCTTACCCGTTCTGGCGTATACATAAGGTTTTTAAAAAAAAACTAGTAATGGACATTTTTAGATTAGGAGTGAAATTAGTAATTTAACCTTAAAAAGAATTGAAACTCACTGTTGAATTATTAAAATTCCATTTTTTATATTAACCTGAACGACGCTAAGTAGTTTTTATTTTGTACTTTTATCGTTTTACTAAAAAATGAAAATCTACTTTATTTATTTTATTTATTTATTTTTTATTTATTTTTATCTTCTATTTCATATACTAACTACAGTTTATTTGACACCAAAACTCTATCAGCAACAACTTTTGAATACGTCTAACGGAATTTGAAGTTTGATGAAAATTCGTTCATTAGTTCTTGAGATAGAGATTTGCGGAAATCGTGAAAAATGCCGGATAGTTGAACAACCTTTTGGGTAATTTACACAAAAAACCTAAACAGTACCAATTTATATCAAGGTATAACTTAATCTAAAGTTTTATAAAATTCTGTGCTTGTGAGATAGGGTGCAAGAAAGAATTGTATCACAGACTCACAGACTCACAGATATACATCATATCTTGATCAGAACCTTCTAAAACGTATATTCCTGTCGAAAACAGAAAGTCGATTTTTTTTTCAAGAATCCAGTGCTTTCTTCTTGTATACGCAGAAGAATGTAAGAATTACAGACGACGACATAACAACATAAATATGAAGTCCAACAATATATATCCAACAAAGATATAACAAAAACAAAACAAAATATATTGTAACAGTTCTTGATATTGGTACTCGGAAAAAAGGGGGAGTGGAGACCGTCATAGTAGTCCGCTGGTTTGTCATCATTCTCATATTATCATCTTAGAAAACACGGCATCGTTATCAAAACAAAATATGTATTTTTACTAGAAGTGCCGCATATTTTTCGCGTCTACATTAGCGATTTATAACTTTCTAAATAATATATAAATATTAATAAATATCAATTTCAACATAAAATATATAATGTGAACATTAAAAAGGTCCACGATCTTACTTAAAAGGCAACTAATGTAATGAAAAATATGTTACAAGCTAAAAATATACATTTGATTTAAAACTTCTTAGTATTTACTTTCAAGCCTTTCAGGCTCATCATCAGAGAATATCTTAATAACTAAATGTTGTTTATTTATACAAATACGTCACTTTGTTTTGAAAATGAGAGAGCCAATAATTACTAGAGTTGAAAGTAAAAGTAGCAGTTTCTTGGATTGAATTAAATTAGAGGAAATATATATTATTATTATTAATTGCAGTTCCATTTATTATATGACATCACTTTGTTTATCATACGTCACTTTCCATGGGTAGAAGAAAATATTTAACTTCCGTACTTTAAATTTTATTACGTCACTTTGTTCAGGTTTTCAGGTTTTATTTTCAAGAAATTTAACCACAAATTGGGGATATTGTATGATAGGGCGTCGTTACATACTTGATTGTTTTTACACAAGATTTCTATTGATTCTCTTGTAGTGGATGCGTAATAATTGGATGTTGGGAATATGATTTTTGCTTGATCAAGATCTATTGTGATATTTTGATTGAAACGTAAACGAGAGGGAGCTGTGGATTGAAGACAAAATTTTATGTCTACATTATGTTCTTTAATTCTTTCTATGAGTTTTCTTTTGGTCATTCCGATGTACTCCATTAGACTATTGCTGTCAGTTCTAAAAGGAATGGTATATATGTCGTAGGCTAATTGAGAAATCCGGTTGAGAAATCCGGTTGAGAAATCCGGCTCTTTGCAAACAGCCTAGGCTCTTTGCAAAGAGCCGGGCTAATTGGAGAATCCATCTCCCTTTTTCCAATTAGCCTGATATTTTTCAGGCTTATTGCAAAGAGCCTAGAAAGCGTTAGGCTAATTGAAAAATGACCACTTATTATCCGATCAGGGTGATATTTTTAGCTCACAGGCTATCAAAGCCTGAGAGCTTATGTGCCCGCCGATTCTGTATGTACGTGTGTACGTACGTATGTACGTAACGCGATAACTCTTGATAGAAATATCCGATTTACTTCAATTTTTTTTCTAGGTTCATTCTGATAAGGTGTTTTCCTGATTAGTTTTTGTTGTTCATTGGTTAAAATAAAGGGGGAAAGGGGGCTAGTCCCCCCCCTTAATTTATATAAATCCGTTTTTCATGCAGAAATATTCGATTTGCTCCAAATTTGGTATACCGGTTTATTGTGTTAAGGAGCTTCCCTGGTTAGATTTGGAAGCTCATTATTTAAGTATAAAGGGGGGAAAAGGGGTCTACCCCCCTTAATTTAGATCAATCGGTTTATTATGATGAATTATTCGATTTGCTCCAAATTGGGTATACCGGTTTTTTAAGTTAAGGAGCTGCCTTGATTAGATTTCGAGGTTCATTAGTTACATATAAAGGGAGGAAAGGGGGGGGCTATTCCCCCCCGTAATTTAGATAAATGGGTTTTTCATGCAGAAATATGCGATTTGCTATAAATTTGGTATACCGGTTATTTATGTTAAGCAGCTTCCCTGATTACATTTGGAAGATCATTAATATGTATAAAGAGGGAAAGCGGGGCAATTGCCTCTCCCCTTAATTTAGATGAATGCGTTTTTCATGTGTAATTATTCTATTAGCTCAAATTTGGTATACTGCTTTATTATGTTAAGGAGCTTCGCTGATTAGATTTGGAGGTTCATTAGTTAAGTATAAAGGGAGGAAATGGGGGGCTAGACCCCACCCCCCCTTAATTTAGATAAACTGGTTTTTCATGCAGAGTTATTCGATCTGCTCCAAATTTCGTATACCGGTTTATTATGTTAAAGAGCTTCCCTGATTAGATTTGGAGGTTCATTAGTTAAGTATAAAGGGAGTAAAGGGGGGCTAGACCCCACCCCCCTTAATTTAAATAAATTGGTTTTTCATGCAGAATTATTCGATCTGCTCCAAATTTCGTATACCGGTTTATTATGTTAAGGAGCTGCCTTGATTACATTTGGAGATTTATTGGTTAAGTATAAAGGAGGGACAGGGGCTAGTGTCCCCTTAATTTAGATAAATGGGTTTCTCATACAAAATTATTCGATTTGCTTCAAATTTGATATACCAGTTTATTACGATATGGCTTCTTTCATTTGATTTGGAGGTTCATTGGTTAAGTATAGAAGGGGGAAAGGGGGGCAATTGCCCTCCCCTTAATTTAGGTAAATGGGTTTTCATGCAGAATTATCTAATTTAGTTTAATTTTTTTTTAGGTTCATTCTAATAAGAAGTTTTTCTGATTAGATTTGAAAGTTCATTGGTTCAGCATAAAGGGAGAAATGGGGGAGCTAATACCCCCCTTTATTTAGTGAAATGGTTTTTCATGCAGAATTATCTGATTTGCTTCAAATTTGGTATACCAGTTTATTATGTTAAGTAGCATCCCTGATTAGATTTGGAGGTTCTTTGGTTAAGTAGAAAGGGGGCAATGGGGACTAATCCCTTCATTTATTTTTCGAGGGGCATTATTCTTGGAAATAAGAGTATAATATACAATTAGTGTGAACAGCCTGTGAGCTCAATGCCATCAGTTTAACTGGGCAATTTTCTTTTTATTAGGTTTATTAACGCATCACCCTACTCAAACCCGAAAAATAAATTACAACAGACCGTACCCCGATCCGAGCAAGACAAAATAATTTCAGTCTACATGCAACCCGACCCGAACCTGAGAGTTCCATTTGAAAAACCCGAAATCCCGAACCATATCTGATAACCGACAAAAATATTCCAAAGATCCATAACCGGATCCGAACAAGACAAATTAATTTCCGTGGACACGCATCGCTAGCAGAACCTAAAAATTCCATTTGAATTCAACCTGAAACCCGTCCCGAACCAAATCTTAAAATACAAAAATATTCCAACGAACTATAACCCGATGCAAGCCAGACAAAATAATCTCCGTTCACCGGCAACCCGATCCGAACCTGAAAGTTCTAATTGAACTCAACCCGAAACCTGGTTGTGGACGGTTTTCGGGTTGACTTCAAATGGAACCTTCAAGTTCGGATCCGGTTGAAAAAAAATTAATCTAAATTAGGTAATTCTGCATGAAAACCCATTTATCTAAATTAAGGGGACTGCAATTGTACCTCCCTTTCCCCCTTTTATACTTAACCAATGAACCTCCAAATCAAATGAATGAAACCATATCGTAATAAACTGGTATATCAAATTTGAAGCAAATCCAATAATTCTGTATGAAAAACCCATTTATCATAATTAATTGGAAACTTGCCCCTGCCCCTCCTTTATACTTAACCAATATATCTCCAAATCTAATCAAGGCAGCTCCTTAACATAATAAAACGGTTTACGAAATTTGGAGCAAATCGAATAACACTGCATGAAAAACCCATTTATCTAAATAAAGGGGAGGGGTCTAGCCCCCCTATCCTCCCTTTATACTTAACTAATGAACCTTCAAATCAAATCAGGGAAGCTCCTTAACATAATAAACCGGTATACGAAATTTGGAGCAAATCGAATATCTGTGCATGAAAAACCCATTTATCTAAATTAAGGGGGGTCTAGCCCCCTTTCTTCCTATTATATTTAACTAATGAACAACCAAATCTAATCAGGAAAGCTCCTTAACATAATAAACCGTTATACGAAATTTGGAGCAAATCTTATAACTCTGCATGAAAAACCCATTCATCTAAATTAAGGGGGAGTAGCCCCCCCTTTCCTGCCTTTATGCTTAACTAATGAACATCCAAATCTAATCAGGGAAGGTCCTTAACATAATAAACCGGTATACGAAATTTGCAGCTTATCGAATAACTCTGCATGAATAACCCATTTATCTAAATTAAGGGGGGGTCTAGCCCACCTTTCCTCCCTTAATACTTAACTAATGAACCTCCAAATCTAATCAGGGAAGCTCCTTAACATAATAAACTGGTTTACGAAATTTGGAGCAAATCGAATAACTCTGCATGAAAAACCCATTTATCTAAATTAAGGGGGGGGGTCTAGCCCACCTTTCCCCCCTTTATACTTAACTAATGAACCTCGAAATCTAATCAGGGAAACTCCTTAACATAATAAACCGGTATACGAAATTTGGAGAAATCGAATAATTTTGCATTAAAAACCCATTTACCTAAATTAACGGGGGGCTAGCCCCCCCCTTTCCTTCCTTTATACTTAACTAATGAACCTCCAATCCAATCAAGCCATCTCCTTAACATAATAAACCAGTATACCAAATTTGAGCTAATCGAATAATTCTACATGAAAAACGCATTTATCTAAATTAAGGGGAGAGGCAATTGCTCCCCTTTCCCCCCTTTATACATAATAATGATTTTCCAAATGTAATCAGAGATGCTGCTTAACATAATTAACCGGTATACCAAATTTTTTGCAAATCGCATATTTCTGCATGAAAATCCCACTTATCTAAATTACAGGGGGGGGGGGAATAGACCCCCTTTCCTCTCTTTATATGTAACTAATGAACCTCCAAATCTAATCAAGTCAGCTCCTTAGCTTCATAAACCTCTATACCAAATTTGGAGCAAATCGAAAAATTCATCATGAAAAACCGATTTTTCAAAATTAAGGGAGGTAGCCCCTCCTTTATACTTAAATAATGAGCTTCCAAATCTAATCAGGGAAGCTCCTTAACACAATAAACCGGTATACCAAATTTGGAGCAAATCGAACATTTCTGCATGAAAAACCCATTTATATAAATCCAGTGTGGGGGGGGGGAACTAGCCACCCTTTTCCCCCTTTATCCTTAACCAATGAACTCCAAACACTAATCAGAAAAGCACCTCATCAGAATGAACCTAGAAAAAAAAAATTGAAGCAAATCGGATATTTCTATCAAGAGTTATCGTGTTACGTACATACGTTCACACGTACATTCAAAATCGGCGGGAACATAAGCTCTCAGGCTTTGATAGCCTGTGAGCTAAAAATATCATCCTTATCGGATAATAAGTGGTCATTTTTCAATTAGCCTAACGCTTTCTAGGCTCTTTGCAATAAGCCTGAAAAATAACAGGCTAATTGGAAGAAGGGAGATGGATTCTCCAATTAGCCCGGCTCTTTGCAAAGAGCCTAGGCTGTTGGCAAAGAGCCGGATTTCTCAATTAACCTACGACATATACACCAGCTAATACATCTTTCGGTGTTAAATCGATTTTCGTACAAATTAACTCTTTTAATTTTCTTGGTGTACAGGCTATTAAATTTATATTGTGTTTGAGTAGAGCATATCTTAATTTTTCGTACAGACGAGCGAAATAGTTAAACTTTGTGTACATCATTTCTTTATTGTCTCCTTTTTACTTTCTTCTATCTTTAAAAGAATAAAGTATTGGTTTCATGAAAATTTTCGAATTCCAGTTTTCGACGGATTTACACGTTTTATGGGTCAGAGATTCCAAAAAACATGTTTTTACAAAATTTCTGTCTGTGAGTCTGTCTGTCTGTCCGTCTGTCTGTCTGTCTATATGTGACACAAATTTTGTGGGCGCTCTATCTCAAGTACTAATGCACGGAATTTAATAAAAATTGATATTCATCTAGTCCATGATATAGATTGGTGATGATTAGTTTTTAGTGTAAATCGGTATTTTTGGTGTAAATCTGCTATGTAGCATTTTGCAGAATTTTCGCAAAAGCTCTATCTCAAGAACTAATGCACGGATTTTTACAAAACTTCAGATTCCTTTAGTCTTTGACATGAATGGATGATGTTTACGTGTTGGTGTAAATCGCCCAACAGGTGACGCTGCTATGCTGCATTTTGCAGGATTTACACTATTTTCGCTGTAGCTCTATCTCAAGCACTAATGCACACATTTTCATCAAACTTCGGATTTAGTTAGTCCTTCATATGAAATGATTCTGACTTCGTGTTGGTGTAAATCGCCCAATAGGCGGCGCTGCTGTGCTGCATTTTGAACTATTTCCTCAATAGCTCTATCTCAAGAACTAATGCAAGAATTTTCATGAAACTTCAGATTTAAGTATAACTTGATTAATATTGCTGCTCATTATGTGTTGTTGCAAATCGCTCAACAGGTGGCACTTCTATGCTGCATTTGTCATGATTTGCGCAATACCTCTATCTCAAGAACTAATGCACGAATTTTCCTCAAACCTCATATTCAGTTAGACGTTGACATAAATTGGTGATAATTAGGTTCTGGTGTAAATAACCCAATAGGTGGCGCTGCTATGCTGCATTTTGCTGGATTTATACGATTTCAGTGACGGCCATACCTCGAGAACTAATGTACGGAATTTCATATTTTTAGAATTCTCATGATGAACACAGATTGCCATTTAATTTGGCACTGAGATAGTGAATTTTGAAGTATTGACTGAGATAGTGAATTTTGAAGTATTGACTGAGATAGTGAATTTTGAAGTATGAGATAGAAAAAAGTTTTGTGATGGCCACAACATACTAGTTTGATTTTGTCATGAAAACTGAATTCATAGATAAGTGAATGGTATTAAGCTCTTTTTCTAAATATTTTTCTGAATATACTTTAAAAGCTCGTGTAATATAAAATTTGTAAGCTGCAATTTTATATAAGAATGGTGATGAAGTATTACATGGGATCGTATTATTTATTTGATCGGTTTTTTATACATTTCTGTCAGTGTCGAGGTTTTATTTGTTTTTAATTAAATTAACGCGGAGAAAAGGTAAACTTAAGTCGAGTTTTTTTCTCAAGCGATCAGTGGGTGAATTAGACAATTTTTTCTCACGTGACGGGAAGTACAATGTGATTTTGTTTACCTTAATCGACTGCTGAAATTCTAGTTTTTTATCTTACACGACCAATTGAAAAAATTTCAATGCTTCCCGCGCCCTAATGATGAAATTTACATTAAAAAAATAGTGAAATTCTTCATTTGGTCACAGGAGGAAAAAATCACGAAATTTGCCAGTTGATTGGGAGGAAAATCTCAGTCATGGTTGTAGATGTAAAATTCTGTTGATAAAAGAGTACTCTAAAGAAGCCTATTTTTGCGCAGCGGCCCTTTTTATCTAGAATCAACTCTATCCTAGTGTTTGTTCTAGAAAAAAAAGCTGCTGGGTTCGAATTTTTTTTTAAAGGCACTCACAGTAACATAGTTGTAAAAATCTAGGCGCCACCCAGGTAAAAAAGTCAGCAAGAAACCTTAAAAAAAATCTTCAGGGAAACTGAAGGTATTCGGAACTAAAATTACCTTCAGCTTACCTTTAGGTAAAAAACATGTATTTTCCCTTAACCTTCTGAGTTCCAAATACCTGCTGTTTTCCTTCAGGTAAAAAACCTGTTATTTCCCTTCACCGATTTTGGCAGAAATATCTGCAGTTTTCCTTTAGGTATAAAAGCTGTATCTTCTCTTTACATTATATCGTTGCACCTGCATGCGGAGAGCCTTCTGTGCAAATTCGCATCAGATCAATACATAATAATGATTACATATCCAGTTCGACATTGATTTGATACATATTAATAAACTAAACATATTAATAAAACATATATACATATTAATAAAAAAAACTAAGGGAGGGGAAGCACCGGAGGTGCGTAACATGAATAAGTGGTAACAGGACTTTCGAACGATATGTCACATGATGTGTCAGCAAAATTTAGAAAAGTGCCCCCCGGGGGGACGAAGTAGGGGGCAGGGGCATTAGAGGTGCATAACATGAATAAGTGGTCAAAGGCCTTTTGAACGATATGTCACATGACGGGTGTTGGCAAAATTTAGAAAAATGCCCCCGAGGGGGCAAAGTGGGGGGAGGGGCAATAGAGGTGCATAATATGAATAAGTGGTCACAGGTCTTTCCAACAATATGTGACATGAGGGGTGTCAGCAAAATTTAGAAAAGTGCCCCCCCGGGAGGGCAAAGTGGGTGGAGGGTCATTAGAGGTGCATAACATGAATAAGTGGTCATAGGCCTTTTGAACGATATGTCACATCAGGGATGTCAGTAAAATTTAGAAAAGTGCCCCCCCCGGTGGGGCAAAGTGGGGGGGAGGGGCATAACATGAATAAGTGGTCACAGACCTTTTGAATGATATGTCACATGAGAGGTGCCGGTAAAATTTAGAAAAGTGCCCCCCCCGGGGGAGGGGGGAAAGTGGAAAGAGGGGCATTAGAGATGCATAGCATGAATAAGTGGTCACAGACCTTTCCAACGATATGTCACATGAGGGGTGTCAGCAAAATTTAGAAAAGTGCTCCCCCCATGGGGCAAAGTGGGGGGAGTGACATTAGAGGTGCATAACATGAATAAGTGGTCACAGGACTTTCGAACGATATGTCACATGATGTGTCAGCAAAATTTAGAAAAGTGCCCCCCGGGGGGGCAAAGTAGGGGGCAGGGGCATTAGAGGTGCATAACATGAATAAGTGGTCAAAGGCCTTTTGAACGATATGTCACATGACGGGTGTTGGCAAAATTTAGAAAAATGCCCCCGAGGGGGGGCAAAGTGGGGGGAGGGGCAATAGAGGTGCATAACATGAATAAGTGGTCACAGGTCTTTCCAACAATATGTGACATGAGGGATGTCAGCAAAATTTAGAAAAGTGCCCCCCCGGGGGGGGGCAAAGTGGGTGGAGGGTCATTAGAGGTGCATAACATGAATAAGTGGTCATAGGCCTTTTGAACGATATGTCACATCAGGGATGTCAGTAAAATTTAGAAAAGTGCCCCCGGGGGGGGAGCATTAGAGGTGCATAACATGAATAAGGGGTCACAGACCTTTTGAACGATATGTCACATGACGGGTGTCGGCAAAATTTAGAAAAGTGCCCCCGAGGGGGGGAGGGCAAAGTGGGGGGAGGGGCATTAGAGGTGCATAACATGAATAAGTGCTCATAGGCCTTTCCAACAATATGTGACATGAGGGGTGTCAGCAAAATTTTGAAAAGTGTCCCCCCCCCCCGGTGGGGCAAAGTGGGGGGGGAGGGGCATAACATGAATAAGTATTCACAGACCTTTTGAACGATATGTCACATGAGAGGTGCCGGCAAAATTTAGAAAAGTGCCCCTCCCAGGGGGGAGCAAAGTGGCAGCATGGATATCGGATGTGTATAACATGAATAAGTGGTCACAGGCCGTTCCAACTGTATGTTACACGATAGGGACAGGTGTTGGTAAAAGTTAGAAAAGTGCCGCACTTTGGGCTTTAGTATTGTGCCCCCCCCCCCTTTGAAATTTTTATATATTACAAATAATATTTATCGGAAACCTCCGATGAAAATGCTGCAATTTCAAAAAAAGTCCGAAAAGTAAGAGATAATGAAATCCCCCAAAGCAGAATATGCTTATAAATGCGACGTACATCGCAGAACAACGGATTTCACTGCAGAACATTTCAAATTTTCATTTTCAAGAAAATTCACCATTCAATGTAGGAAAAATCGCAAAATTTGTCACTCATTGGTTAGAAAAAAAATCACCAAATTCTTTAATCGTTCATTTAAAAAGTAAAGATGA
The DNA here is from genome assembly GCA_963932465.1 of Maratus speciosus. Lineage (NCBI taxonomy): Eukaryota > Metazoa > Arthropoda > Arachnida > Araneae > Salticidae > Maratus > Maratus speciosus. The sequence goes on along the minus strand of OZ010793.1, from coordinate 195,098,063 downwards.
AAATAAGCAATCGCCAGTCGCCACTCAACGAGTAAATGTGAAAAATGGACGATTAAAAATATGGAAAGTACCAGCCAAACGCAAGATTTTCCAAAAGGAATTTCGTAAAAGAATTGGGAAAGAAAAAAATGTGAATTTTATCAAAAGATCGCGAAAAAACACACATTTCGTCAGAGGATTACGAAAAAAAAAAAAAATGTAAATTTCATGAAAGGATCACCAAAAAAGCGAATTGTATCAAAGAATCGCAAAAAAGCGAGAATTTTGTCAAAAAATCACAATAAAAACAACACATTTCGTCAAAGGATCGTGGAAAAACCCGAATTTCATCAAAGGATCGCAAAGAATCCGAAATTTCGTCAAAGGATTCTGGAATAAATGCAAATATGGTCAGTGGATTGCGGAAAAAAACACAAATATCGTCAATACATCGCAGAAAAAAAAAAAAAAACAATTTCGTCAAAGAATCGCAAAAAACCCACACATTTCATCAAACGATCTCTGAAAATCCAAAATTTCGTCAAAGAATCGCGAAAATACGCAAATATCATCAATAGAGCAAAGAAAAAACACAAATATCGTCAATGGATCATGGCAAAAACACAAAATTCTTCAATAGATCGTCAAAAAACACAAATTTAGTTAAAGGATCGCGGGGGGGGGGGGGGGAATGAGAATTTCAAAAAAAAAAAACCCGAGAATTTTGCCAAAGAATTGCGAAAACGAATGTGAATTTTGTCAAAAGATCGTGAAAAAAACGCACATTTTGTCAAAGGAACGCCAAAGAAACGAAAACATTGCCAATAGATCCGGAAAAAACGTGAATTTCGTTAAAGTATCTGGAAAAAATGCATAATTAGTACCAGGAGGGATCCCCTACCAACCCTCCCTTTACATTTCAGAAAATTTGCTGCAAATTTCAGATTTTTTAAACCTATTTTTTTCAATTTTGAATCATACCTACTACTCAGTGGATAAACATACCAAAAATATATACATAAATTAAATATTCACTGACATAAATGTACTTACTGGCTACTAAAGAAATTATTCTCACTCTCTAGTAACTGGCTACTAAATAAAGTCAACCTACCGGCCAGTGGCTACTAAGCAAAATTCCTTATTTTCATCTTTATTAAAAAGATTGTGAAATTCATCAATGGGTCACGAGAAAAACTCGTACAGTTCAACAGTCATGGAGAACAAACCATGAAATTCTTCAGCCTGTTGTGGAAAAAATACAAAATTCGACGAACAGTTGCGAGAAAAAATCCATGATTTTTGCTAATCAGTTGCAGGTAAAAAACTTCGTCAGTGCACCGCCAGAAAAAACCCACGATCTTCTCTAATCGGTCGCAAGAAAAAGTCTCAAAATTCACCTATGTTAAAAGAAAAAATCCAGAAAATTGCAAATCGGTCGTGGCTAAAAAAAAATCGCGGAATTCGTCAGTAGATCGACGGAAGAAACTGCAAAATTCGTACATCAGTAGCGGAAAAAAACTCTCTCCAATGGGCCTCAAGATATACTTACTGGTTCAAGAGAAATATAGCAAAATTTAAAAATCAGTCACCGGTAAAAAAAAAAAAAGCGAAATTCGTCAGTAGATCAGAGAAAAAATGGAAATTCATCGATCAGCCATGCTAAAAAAAACCCTCGAGATTTGGCCAATCAGTTGAAAAAAAGACACAGTTTATCATTCGACTGTGAAAAAATATCACAATTTTCACTGATCTGTCACGAGTAGAATGCGAAATTCGTCGATCGGTAGCAGAAAAAAATATTATCGTTCGCAAAAAAGAGAGAAAAAAATTGCTGTCAGAAGTGGAGGGTATACAGAGGTAAATGTCGTATACCTTCTGGTTCTTTTTCAGTATCACTGCTTAACTTCCGTTTCTCAAAAAAGCTATTGTATATACACTCTAAGGTATACCAGAGTTTCCCGTAGACAGTGTCAGGAGGGTGCTGCACCCTGCCTGCCCTTAGGTTTACAAAACAGCAGCCCTCTTACCCCTGATGGAAAACATTAGCACCCTTGTTGCCCCAGCTGAAAAAAGTGCCTTTACTCCTTTCTTTATTAAAAAATTTACTTGCATAGTAAAAATTGCCTCATTGCTGTCTTTAAAATAGCGTCCTGTCTATTAAATATTAAAAGTAATTTTAAAAATCAAAAGGATGCCTTTAAAAATTAAAAAAAGTGTCCTTAAAAATCCAAAACATGCCTTTCGGAATCCAAAAGTGCCCTTTTCCTACAAGAAGCACCCTGCCCTTTTTTAAACATGGGAGAAACTCTGAATATACCCTCTGTTTGTTTGTTTTTTACGTTTACATCGCTGCATACGAGTGCCCTTTTTTCTAGAAGTTTACTGTAGAAAAAACGGGTCAGTGCCCATCAGGCACAGATTTTTTTAATAAAGGACACACTTGTACCTGGTAAAGAAACGGAAAAAAAAAAAAAAACAATATTTGGAACTGGCTTGTTTAATGTTCCCATTTCTCAACAGAATTTTTTGATATTTTCCCATGGCTGATTGAAATTTGTCAATTGTCCTCTCAAGCAACAGACGAATGTCACAATTTCTTTCTCCCGTAATCAAATGAAGAATTTTGCTAATTTTTAAACATTAAGTTTCATCATTAGGTCAGGGGGAAGCATCATAAACTTGTCAACTGGTCATATGAAAAAGAAAAAACCCCAAGAAATTTATCAGTCAGTAAAGGGTTAAAAAAAATCACACAGTTCTTTGATTGTCATGGGGGGGAAAAATATTTAATTCATCCATTGATCGCATGAAAAAAAATGTTTTGTTAGTAAGTTGTGGGGGGAAAATATGGAAATTTATCAACTTTTTATCAGAAAAAACGAGATCTGTTGATCAGCTTAGGTAAGGGAGGGGGGGGGGGATCGGCAAAATTCATAAACCGACTGTTCTGTCAGTCGACTGTTATGTATACATATATTCAGTTCCGCTAGTTGCTCGCAAGAAAAAATGCAATATTTGCCAATCAGTACAAGTAAAATACCCCAAAACTCGTCAATTGGTTACAAGAAAAAATTGCAAAATTCTTCATTCAGTCATCAGGGGAAAAAAAAAAAAAATCTGAGAAATTCACCAGTAATCATTGGGCCCGGTAGCAGAAAGTTCCTGACGGGTGACGTGCGCCGCAGATTTTCTTTTCCCTTTTGCAGGTTCTTTTTCCATTGGATTTTTTTCCAACTTTATATTATGTTTAGTTCTTTATTATTTATTACTAAAACTTAAGTTTATTATTAATAAAAATGAGTAAAATGCTTAAAAACATTAAAAGTAAATGATTAATTAATTAAAGGTTCATTTGTAACATTTTACCTGCAGATTATTTTCAGTCCCTGAAAGATCTGTCGCAGACACTTGGAGAATTTTCTGCTATTGGGTCATTGGGGGAAAAAAAAAAGAAATTCTTCAGTGTGTTGCTTTAAAATATTGTGAAATTTGTCAATTTGCTATGGAAAAAATAATGAAATGTAGCGGACAATCAATCGTAAGAAAAAAATCATGAGATTCTTCATTCGGTTGCAGAAAAAAATGGAATGCAGAAAATTAGCGAAAAATCGCTAAATTAATCACATTAAGTGACAATTGAATAATATCGTTGAATAATAATTATTGAACATCAATGTAAACAAAAAAGAGTGCATAATTATATAAATTCACCAGTCAGTTACGATGAAAAAATCACATTGTTCTTCAGTTGTAGCAGGAAAAGAATTGCTTAATTCACCCAGCGATCACATGAAAAAAAAAAAAAAAAAAAAAAAAAAAAAATAAGAAAAAGAAAAACCTCACAAGTTTACCAATTGGGTGCAAGAGAAAATGCAACATTTAAATGCAAATTGGTAGAAATAAAATATTGCAAAATTCATCAGTTGGTTGCGGGAAAAATTTGCAAAAATTCTCCTGCACTCATCTGAAAAAAATATTGCTTTAAATTTGTCTTTAACTGTTTTTTCATGAAAAAATTACTTTATTTAAAATAATTATACACATGTAAAATTATTTTTGGTACTTTTTGGTTAGCCGGGCACCAGTGTTATATATACATATATATTGTAATATATAACACTAGCGCCCGGCTAATCGAAAAGTACCTTATTTTTTCCATATTTCATATTCTACATAATAAATTAATCTACAATATATAAAAATTCTTTTAATTATTTGGTACTTTTCGGTTAGCTGGGCGCTAGTGTTATATATACATATATATGTGTATATATATGTACACATATATGCAATATATGTATGTATATATAACACTGGCAAACAGCTAACCGAGAAGTACCAATTATTTTTATGAGTCGAATATTGCAGCCAAAGATATTGAGCCCTGCTAAATGATTTGCAAGAGACATTACACCTTCACTGTGCATTATTAATCAAGCAGTTATGTTCCTAAAAAGATTATAGCTGCTCAATTTATAAAGGAAACTAAATCAGGTACTTACTAGTAAAATTTGTATTCCAATACATGGATCTATTAACTTGGGTCCTTTAAAGGACCCTTCACAAAATTTTATCACCTCAAAACAAGGAACCTTCATCAAACTTTTCACCTGCAAACAAGATCCTTCACAAAACTTTCCCACCTCCAAACTGAACTTTTTACAAGTTTAATTATTTAGGAGTAAAATCAGTCTTTCACTTTTAAACATAATGGAAATATATGAATATATTTTTCGCTATTATTTAAAAAAATAGTGAAATTTATCTTTAGTTGTACACGAAAATTTCTTATAAAAAGTTTTCCCCATACCACAGCATTTCTAAATTAATGTGGCGATATTTTTTACCGAACATGATTCTTGTCGAATGCGTAGTGAATACAAAGTGCCGAATATCAATATTAATATTAAAAAGAAGTGTAATACAGCCCTCTTACGCTATATATATATATATATCAACTTAAAAATTAGTTAAAATTCGACTACTATACTGTTGAAAAACTCCCTGCAAAAAGAAAAAAATACAATAACAACATGACAACGTGACGATTAGTCCCGCTAATTTTCCGAATGGCGGTTAAAACGTAAACACACGGTCTCAGAGTTGAGTTGGGTACTTCCTTCTCATTCTCCCGTGACATGGAGTCAGAAATAGAGCTGCGTAATCAAAAATCAAATGTTCCAACGAAAATTTGAAATAAATAAATTAATACGAATTATACATTTTTCATTTGTTTTTGAAGAAGTAATTTTTATAAAAACTGGAAGTCACGCCTGATAGAGAATAAGGGCAAATTATGCATGCAATAACCCCACCTATATTTTTCAGCTTTAATCGTGGACGCCACCAAAATGAGGAGAGGGGGGGAGGGTCCCTTCCCCTCCATTGATTTTGAAATTTAAGTGACTACAGTGAAACCTCCCTGTGTGACCACCTCCATTAACCAACCACCTCTCAGAACGACTATTTTTTTCATGGAACGAAATTTATTCCTATAGGCTCAATACTAATTTTACCTCCATTCAGAGACCATCCCAGTTGAACTCCCTCCACCCTCCATGAGCGACCAATTTGTTTGAAGAAAATGAAACAAATTCCGTTTTCTCCTGGTCGCTTGAAGAGGGTTTTATTAGAAAAATAATTCCGGAGAGCGCATTATTCATCAAACATCTAAACTAAATTTAGATTTTTTTTTATTATTATTCCGGTAACTTTTAAGTGTTTAAACCCCTTTATGCCTTTTTAGGCAATGAATTTAATTCTGATGACAAATTAAGAATGACGGTCAATAAACTCCCTTGCCCTATTCTGTCAGGAAACTCTCAAAGAAATAGATAATAATAGATACAAATTAATGAAATCTTCATTATTTATTGCTCCCCCCCCCCCAAAAAAAAGCATTTATTTACTGAACTTCGAAAGGACTTGGTTGGATAAGTTATAAAAGATAAAACCGTATTCATTTTTTTAACTTTGTAGTAATTAACTTATGTTTTGATACTTAAATTTTTATATTTTTTCTTAATGTGAAAGATAAATGTTAGTAACATTGTTATCTTTTTTCAACAATTAAAATCTAGATTTAAACATAACCTCCATTAAAAGACCACCTCTCGGAGTGACCAATTTTTATTGGAGCGGAACGTGGTCGCTTTAAGGAGGTTTTACTGTAATTAGCTTTTGTTTTGATACTTAAATTTTATATTTTTTCTTAATGTGAAAGATAAATGTTAGTAACATTTTTATCTTTTTTCAAAAATTAAAATCTAGATTTAAACATAACCTCCATTAAGAGACCACCTCTCAGAGCGACCAATTTTTATTGGAACGGAACGTGGTCGCTTTAGGGAGGTTTTACTGGACATTTTTTTATGTTTTCAAAAACAATATAAAATTTATTATTAACGAGTAACTAAATTAAAAGAGCCTCTTTTATTTTAGCAAATATATGTAGATAGTGTAATATAAAAGATGTAATATAGATTGTATGTGCAAAATTCTTAGTTCCTCTTTTTTAAAGAGCTGTTGTTGGTGTGTTTTATGACGGTCAATTACCTACACTTGGGATATGGGCCCAAAGGGGAGGGGAGGGGGTGCTCTGGCGTCTTTCTAAGAGAAAGCAAGGAAATCCAAGGTTCGAAGAAAACCACGGAAAACTCCGAACGATTAGGCCGACGGGCGTGATTGGAATCGAAACCAGCACCTCTCGTCTACTAGCTTTGAGAGCAGAACCTCTCGGCCACTGGTGGGGCGGTTTTAAAGAGGAACTATGACTGTCGCGCTTGGATGAAAGAGCGGCATGGTGGGAGGGGTGAGTGCCATTGTCCCTTCTCTATTTTGAAATTTAATTAACTAAAATTTCTTTTTTTTTTGACAGATTTAGAAAAACACAGTAAAATTTATTCTTTTAGGAAAACTTAAAATGAAAAACTAAATAAGACATTTACAGAAAGGGGGTGGGGGAAATTGGGGCCCCATTGTTCATCGTTAGATACTAAAATTTAACTAAAATATATTTTTGTGCGTGTTTGAATACATTTTAAATATTAATGAAAGGGGTTTTGAAATAATTTGGAGATTTTTTTTAGGGGACAATTTTTGTTGATTGAAATTTTTGTATGCGTTAGAGTTTGAGAGAATATTTTTACTAGTGGGAATTTAAGAGAAAATTATGAAAAAGTTTAGGATAAAAAGGAGACTTTGAAATAATTTCGTGATTATTATTTTATTTATAGAGGGGGATATTCTGAGATTGAAATTTTTGAGCGTGTTAGAGTTGAGGTGATATTGTTCCTGGTTATAATTTTAGAAAAAATTGTGACAAATTTAAGGTCAAAAAGGGCTTCGAAATAACTTTGTGATTTGTTTTTCTTTTTAGGGGGAATTTTCTGAGATTAAAATTTTTGAGCGTGTTAGAGGTAATGTTACTTGTAATAATTTCAGAAGTTAAAATTTTTTTATTGTACGGATGGAAGACTTGTCATTGACTTAATGATTGGACTTAATGATTTCCGTGTATTATCTAAAATATTAATTTAGAAATTTATTAAAATTATTAATGAGGAAACACAGGCATATCAAAATCTTAGATACCATAAAGTGCAATAATAAAACTTTCAAGTAAAACCTTCATATTACCTGCATGAGAAACAGTTTTCATTTTCCCTGAAAATATCTCAAGCGATTTCACGAAAATTTTCTAAGTCATTGAAGATAATTTGGAGGTGATAACTTACAGAAATAAACCTGTATGAAATCTTTTAAAAAGCGGTATACTTCTCTTAAGAGAACCTTTAGTTTTCATTTTCCTTAAAGATACCCGCTGAAACCTTCAAAATGGCTGCAACATCTCAAAAATTTTAAAGGTTTGTGTCTGATTTTTTTACCTGGGCAGCGGGAAATCTCGCCCCTAAATTTTATTAGTTATCTTTGCTTACATTTTATTAGCATTCTTACAAAAAAATTAGGCGAAATATTAGACGAAAAATAACGAATAAAATTTAGTGGTCAGAAATAGGTCAAAAATCTAGGTCTCGCTGGCGCCTAGATTTTTTCGCCTGTGTGCACTCATCTACCTTGTTCACAAAAAAATGAATTGTTTTCTTAGACTCTAAATCAGTAGAATTTTGCAATGCTGTCTTGTGACAGATTGAATTTCGCGATTTTTTCTAATTTAATGTTATTATGCATTCTTTTTCTTAATAATAATATTCATTAACTATTATTCAAACGTAATATTCAATTGTCAGTTAATGTGACTTATTGAGCAATTTTTCAGTTGCAATCGGTCGTCAAATTTCACATTTTTTTCTGCCACCGACTGAAGAATCTTGTGATTTTTGTCTCACGATTGACTTATGAATTTCACGCTTTATTTCTGCAACAGATTCACAAATTTCACAATATATTAAAGCATGCCACTGAATTAATTGACTGGGGAATTTCGTAAATTTTTTCGACGAGTGATTAATGAATTTTTCACGCTACCAATTAACGTGTTTTACATGACTTTATTTCTACAGATTTGAGAAATTTGCGGGAGTTTGTGATAGATTTGCAAAGCTCGTGGAATTTTTTTTCATAGGGCCGATGGATGAATTTCGCAGATTTTTCACCGCGGCCGTCGAAGAATTTCATTATTTCTCTTTCACATCGAACTGTTTTTAAAAATTGTAATATTTTCATCATTTTAGA
>OZ010793.1:195063187-195089187 GCA_963932465.1 Maratus speciosus | reverse complement strand
TTGGATTTTTTTTCAAAGCCCTCCGATAAATATTATTTTTAATATATAAAAATTTCATAGAGGGGGGACGGTTATTCTGGGGGCTTGCGACTCCCACTTTTCTAAATTTTGTTGACATATTGTTGGAAAGGCCCTGCGATCACTTATTCATGTTATGCACATCTGGCTTTCCTCCCACCCACTTTGCTCCCCCAAAGGGGCACTTTTCCAGATTTTGCCGCCATGCCCCATGTGACATATTGTTGGAAAGGCCTGTGAGCACTTATTCATGTTATGCACATGCAGTTTCTTTTCCCCCAATCCCCCCCCCCCCTAGCGGGCATTTTTCTGAATTTTGTCGTCATGTCTCATGTGACATATTATTGGAAAGGCCTGTGACCACCTTTTAATGTTATGCACATCCGGTGTCTCCTCCCCACTTTACCAAAATCAAGCAGCACGATGATAATACTATAGGTTTTTATGCAAAGAGAAGATGCAGATTTTATACCTAAGAGAAAATTGCAGGTATTTCGGACAAAATGTAACCACACACCACAAAAAGTCATAGTTCAAAGATTGAAGTCCTATGATCATTTTAAATGCTATACGTATCTTACATCTTTCAATAATTTTTTTTCATTTTTCAAAATGCAACCATAATAATTGAATAAATGAGCCATGAGCAAAAAATATTTTTCTGTGATGATAATAGTCGTTGCATGCATGATATAATTTCATGCGCAGATTGGAAATAAATTGAGATGTGAAAAAAAAAATATTTAATTGGATTTTAGTGTTGATTTTTACATACAGAAAAATTAAAATTATTTTTTATATATGTATATATTTTGTAAAAAAATTTTAAAAGCCTGCAGTGAAACTTCAAAAAAGATGCAGTTGGAAGAATGCGGTCATTTGGCACAAATCCCTGCAGTCTTTTTGAAGTCGACGCAACTACAAATTTACTGCAGTAAGAGTGTGGTTATCAACTACACACTTAATGCAGTTAATTTGTAGTTATGTCGACTTCAAAAAATCTGCAGGGATTTGTGCCAAATCACCGCAGTTTTCCAACTGCAATTTTTTAAATTTCACTGCAGTTTATTTTTAGCTGGGAAATCTTGTTCTTATTTTATTTTATTTCATTTAAGATTTTTTTTTAAATCTCTTTGGAGATTTTTTTAGATATCACTTTTATATATATAAATACCATTTTATAAGCTTAACTATATATATAACCTATACTTTTTATATGTTTAATAAATATATGTGTGTACTAAATTGTAAATTATGAAATAGTATGCAAAGTTATAGAAAAGTAAAATAACTTGCAAATTTGAATTTGAGTTGCGGATCTGCAAATATATTTATCAATGTATGTCATAACTGCCTCTATCTTATTATGTCACTTATTTTCTGAAATGGATTTTAATTCTATTTAATAAACTAAACCATCTTAAGAGACATTTATATATTTCACACACCCTGTAGACTTTGATAGTCAAAAATTGGATTTATAAAGTCAAGATAATTTTATGGTTGACTAAATAAATACATATCTTAAGTAGATTCATTGCAGATACAAACTCAATATTGTTAATTTTAAATATTCTGCAATGCCCAATACTTTAAAAACATCACTTTGCAAGAGTCATTGAAATGGTTTGAAAAATGTTTCTTTTAGTAATACAGAGTGTTATTCTCTAACTGAGCGCTGAGCAAAACAACATCGGAAATGGAACGAAGCGTAAAATTTTTAAGCAAAAGAGAAAAGCTTCGCCTTAATCAGCTCAAGAATATTTTATTTCTCATTGAAAAATATGTCCTCCATACTGATTATACATTTTATACCAGGCACAAAATTATTTCAGAAGGGATTTTTGTTTACAAAAGAACTGTCCTTATTCTTGATAAAGAAACAATCTTAACAGTTTTCATAAACTAATGCGTTTCTCACGTCCATGTTATATACCTGCCACAACATTTTCTGTTTTATTTTTACTATCCATTTTTTGACGGGCGTTGGGAATGAATACGTTTATATACAGTTTCTCAAAATAGTCTCATAAACATAGGCGATTTTTAGAAAAACATTAATCAAAATTATTTCAATTTTGAAATTTCTTAAGTAAAAAAAATAAATAAATAAATAAAAGTAATAATAGTATTATTACTACTTAGTTTTATATTAAAATTAATAAAAGAACATTTTATCAAATGTTACGTATATTCAACAGAAATACACACAGTAAAAAAGTATTGATTTCACAGAAAAAAAATGTCATCTAAAACGACAGTGTAAAGCTGGTTATATTATAGACGTAATAGGTGTTTGTTACTTAAACACGGGGTAAAAATCTGTTAAAAAAAGAGAAAATTTGTAAAAAATACCTAATATTTCCGTAAAATAAATAGTTTTTTACTAACTTGGCTAACAGTGTTTTCTATAGAATGATTTTTTTTTTACAGTGTAGACATCCGGAGCGTTTAAAAATCTCCATTCAACCCGAAAATTTTTTCAGAAAATAACAACTAAAGTTTATGTATTGCAAGTAAGGGCAATTTGTCATATGAATAAAAAAACAATTTTGCTTACGTATTTACCCCAATCAAATCGTTGACTGTCGCTTTAAATAAATAAACCATTGTCAGATATTGAATGATGCTAATCTAAAGAAGTTTTTTTCCTGCTAATACATAAAAATTTTCGTTTCTGTACTAAACGGGAAAATCATTGTAATATGAAATTTAATTTAAATTTAAACAGTTATCTAACCTTTACCATAAAATAAAATAAATGTTTTCCAGAATTTATTGTCTAGCCCCCTCACTGACAAGCCCGTGTTAATACGTTCACTAAGCTCCAGGTTTCACTGCAGTACAAGCAATATTTAAAGTAATATAATTCTATTGATTTAATGTATTTTTAATACTTTGAACAATGATTAATACTTCCAAGGATTGCATTCATATTCGTTAGTAAGATTTTTTATAAAATGTTCAAAGAATCATTTTTTTTTAGCATTTAAAACAAAATGCAGAGAAAACAACATTACAATTTTGCCCTTTTCCAAGACAGTCGGAGGGCTAGAGAAACATTTCAAATAATTTTATTTTAAATAAAAAATCAATTGCTGTGCTAAAAAATTGTGATAAAATTTAAAAATTGTTTTGAAAATGAGAACGTTTATTACAAATGCGCATTAGAGTTTTTTCATTAAAATGTTTTATAACCTAGTATATAGTATTTTGAACATCTTAGGTATTTTCATAAATATTAGAATATATAACTTATTTTAGTGACAACAGAAAGTAATATATATTTTATAAAGATCATTTCTAAACCTACGCTGAATATGTCAAGCACACTCATTTTATGTAATAATGTTGAATTTTGTTCAAGGTTTAGTCACTTATCTTTTGTTTGGTATTTTGACATTTAATTTTCTGCTCCTATTTCAGTCAACGAAGCCACTTTATAAACTTTGTTGTTGCCATAGAAATAAATGAATTTGAGTAATATTTTTTTGTTCAAATGATAAAAAAAAAACAAAAAAAAAACATGTGTAAATAGTTTTGAAATTACATTTTATATGTTGTGGCTTACAAGAAGTTTTTTTATATGGATAATTTATTTATGAAGTTACATGCTTTTTCAGAAAGGCATTTCCAATGTTAAGTAAATTTTAAAAATATAGTAGAAATATATAAAAGAAAACAAAAATATATACATTGTAAATATGTTCAATTTTATCGATAAGAAATTCTATAAATTTACAAATTTAAGTATCATTTATAATAAGAACATACTTGTTGTTGAAAAACATGGTATTTTTAAACATCTTTTGAAGTTATATAAATATTACTGATTATCAATAATAATTAAAAACCTTTTAAAAGTATATGTTGTAAATTTCATGATTATTTAGTACAACAGTATTTTTTGATGCAATGAAAGCTACACATTAACAAATATTTATAATTTTATCGGTTAACAATACACAGAATGCATGAATATTTTAATTATTCGTATAAAAAGCATACAGTGCTTTACGTAATATCGTATAATTCTTCAGGATCTTTTTTAATAAAATAATAAATATTCTTTAATCATCTTTTTTAATAATAGCAAAAAAAAGATGATTTTAGTGATAATTCGTGCTTACAATATCAATTTTTTAACACTAACTTGGTTACAAATAAATAAAAATGTATAATATATTTGGAATAGTGTAAAATATTTGCGTTTCTGCAATTTGAGTTAATGAATGATTTAAAAAATAAGAATTGTATGTTTTTATTTAGTCAGTGGTATTTTAACTATTCATTTTTTCTGACAAAAAATTAATAAATATGCTACTCAAAATCCTGTATAATTTTTAGTTTTCGATTCTGCAATACTTTTATAAAATTGTAATAAAAATGCGGTGTTAAGATTGATAATTTGTCACATCATAGATCACACTCGAATACGAAGATAAATACAAACCTTTTGTGAGACGTATAATGTAATAATATGAGTTTAATGCGTTAATAGTTTATTACCAAATAATACTAGTGGTATATTCCCTATTCAATAAACACAGAATGAAGAGGTTATTTTTATTTCTCTTTTCTATAGCTGAACTTCGCCAGCTCTTAAGTCTTATACGCTCTTTCTTATCAAATTGATCTCTGTTGTTGTCTTCTTATTCATAATTCGACGCTGTTCTTGGGGATTCCATTCTCGTATATCGTGAGCTTATATTCGCTATTTAATTTTTCACAGCCTATGATTGTTACATTTCAAAGAGTTGAAAATTTTCGCATGAACGTGGTTGTTGAATCTCATGCCGAGAATAAATATTACATTCGTGTACTAGTTGTACTACCCGTGAACTGCATTTTTGTGACAATAATCACGATGTTTATCGCACAAATACTAGCCATGAGTATACCTCTTGAGAAAATCTGTGTTAATTTTTAATATTACAAAAAAAGTAAAACTATGTCATCTTATCAGATTTCGTCCATAATATATTTAATTTATTTAAAATGTGGTTTAAAAATGATTTTGTTGCGCAAGTAGATTATTTAAGTATTATATATTTTATAAATATACTAACTTACCTTTAAACAAATAATATTTTAGATGTTAGATTTTAGATTGTTTAAATATTTGTTTCTGGTGCGACCGATTTGATAGATGCTTGTGTTTTTTTTTTTTTTTAAATTTTATAAGCAAATATTTCATATAATACCAGTCAATGACCAAGTACGTTATACATTTAATCCTTGAAGGGCAATGGGATAGTTTTGACACTACTTTATTTTAATCAAGATTTTTGCCACAATTTTTTAACAATGTGCTACTTTTATAGTTTTAATAAAAAAGACCTAAAATTCCATTTACCGATTTTGAATATAAATATTTTTTTTTTAATTCGGATCTAAATAAACGTATAATATATATATACATAAAATGGCTTTTTTAGTAATTTCAAGATGTTTTACAATAATATCTCCGTCGATGCAGTTTCACTCTGTCTTCTCTCTCTCTTTCTCCTTCTGTGTTTGTGCGTGTATTTGAATGTTTGTGCTGAATCTATCTGTATCTATTTGTGTGATTATTTATCAATTATATATTGTATATTATATTTATTTATCTATCACTATATTTAATCATCTATCATTCTATCTAATTACCTTTATAACATTTATTACTTTATATAAAGTACACTAGAAATGTTAAAAAATGATCTAATGTTAATTTTTGCAATAAATTTTTATTTTTAACCGACTTGAAAAAGAAGGAGGTTATCAATTCGATCTGTATGTATGTTTTTGTCTTGTTCACGCATAACTTTCTTAAATATAAACCGATTTTGATATTTTTTTTGGTTTGAAAGTGTAAGTCACCCATTTGGTCCTATTTCAATTTCATCAAAATCTGATGATTAGAACATTTTTCTTTAAATAAAAACTTTAAAATTCAAATCCCTTTTGAAACAGTCGTTCAATGGAGGATATTCCATCTCCGTTTTGATCACGTGGTCAAGGTAAAAACTTCTAGCGTAAAGAAGGGAAGGCTCCGTAGACGTGTAATGTAAATCCCCGCTAGCCAATGAAACAGTTCCTGATGCAAAGCAGTAGTATCTTCCCTTCTCATCAGTTAGAAGTTCCTAGGGTAAATGGAGGATATTCCAAATATGGGTTCGAGGCTGAAAAAAGTCACGTGATACCGGTAATTTACCCAAGGAACTTCTAACTGATAAGAAGGGAAAATATTACTGCTTTGTCTCATGAACTGTTTCATTGGACAGCGGGGATTTACATTACACGTCTACGGAGCCTTCCCTTCTTTACGCTAGAAGTTTTTACCCTGACCACGTGATCAAAACGGAAATGGAAAATCCTCCATTACCGGTATCATGTGACTTTTTTCAGCATCGAACCCATATTTGGAATATCCTCCATTATAAGCGCTCATTTTGCATACAGTTATTCTTACAGAGATACGAGATCTTTCAAAGTGCAAATACTTAGCTGGATAAGTGTCGAGATCCAGATAGATTTTTCGCCGGCAGTGAAACAAGATTGACCAATCAGAAGCCTGCAGTTTTGAGAACTTTTTGCTGTTTGCAAATATGCAGACTTCTGATTTGTCGATCTCGTTTCGCTAAATCTATCTGGATCCCGGCCATTCTGTCATCCACCAAACCGGAAGGCCCACATCGACAAAACCGATTTCGGAAGTCGGTGTCGAAAGGTTGAAAATCAACCTTAAAATTTTCTCATGTATCACAGCACAAGTACAACGCCTTGAATAAATAGTGAGAAATCTGCTATCTAAACAGCACTAAAAAATTGTATCCCTTAAATGTGCAACGATGCTGTAATCCAATGAGCTGATCGCAGCGACATAATGCGTTATATTTTCAAATTTCAGTGTAAACATTGTATTATAACAGCGTCTAGATCAAATGGTCTTGGAGTTTTAGAAAATATCCTCAGATGTCGCTCCGATCGATTCTTTGGATTTCCGCATCGTTTTACATTTAAGGGATACAATATTTTACTACTGCTACAGAGTCTAGAATATGTAGTGTGGAAATCGGCTATCCCATTAAT
The DNA here is from genome assembly GCA_963932465.1 of Maratus speciosus. Lineage (NCBI taxonomy): Eukaryota > Metazoa > Arthropoda > Arachnida > Araneae > Salticidae > Maratus > Maratus speciosus. The sequence goes on along the minus strand of OZ010793.1, from coordinate 195,082,095 downwards.
ACTTATAAAAGTGCTAAAATATTGGATCCCTTAAATGGCAAACGATGCTGAAATCCAATGAGTCGATCACAGCGATGTCTGCATGATATTTTCTATAACTCAAAGACGATTTGGTCTAGAAGTTGTAATAATACGATGTACTTTGAAATTTGAAAATATATTGATGATGTCGCTGCGATCGGCTCCCTGGATTTCAGCATCATTGCACATTTAAGGGATGCAACTTTTTAGCGCTGTCTGAATAGCAGATTTCCACACTGTGTATTCTAGAAGCTGTACTAATGCGATAGTCAGTCAGTATGTTCTGGATATCTGAATCTGGGGAACCAATGAGAACGGTTCAGGATCTGAACACAGTAGGTATTGTGAACATGCTTACAGCATCTAGAGCTGGACTTAATTACAGCGTCTAGAATACATAGTATGGAAATCTGCTATCAAAACAGCGCTAAAAAGTTGTATTGCTTAAATGTGCAACGACGCTGAAATCAAGGGTGCCGGTCGCAGCGACATCTGCTATATATTTTCAGATTTCAAAGTAAACATCGTACAGCGTTTTTTTGTTTGTTTGTTTTATTGGACACATACATCAGACTTGTGTGCTTGACAACAAGACCTGCTTATAAGTCATCGTCGATATACAGGGACGAGATAGCACAATGAAATTTACAACACAGATAATTTTTACATCCGGGAACTCCACAAAGAGTGTGCAATGGAGCCAGCCGGAGTCGAACCCGACAAGCCTCCTACGCTCTAAAGCGATTAGCAGCGTGGTGTCTTAACCACTTGGCCACTGAGGCCCCATCGTACAGCGTCTAGACCAAATCGTCTTGGAGTTTTAGATAATATCCTGCAGATGTCGCTGTAATCGACTCTTTAGATTTCAGCATCGTTTGACAGTTAAGGGATCCAATATTTTAGCACTTTTTTAAGCATTACGGTATAGCGCTAGAATATATAGTGTGGAAATTGGCAATCCCTGTAATACTTAAAAAAGTGTTAAAATATTGTATCTCTTAAATATGCAACGATGCTGCTGAAATATACAGATCTCAGCGACATCTGCAGGATATTTTCTACAACTGCAAGATATTGTTAGTCTATACAATGGAATACGAAAATCCCGCAGATGTCGCTGTGATCGACACTTGGGAATTTAGCAGTATCGTAGCACATTTAAGGGATACAAATTTTTAGTGTTGTTTGGATAGCATATTTCCACACTAGGTATTCTAGATGCTGTAATTGAAAATATTCCATCTCCGTTTTGATCACGTGGTCAAGGTAAAAACTTCTAGCGTAAAGAAGGGAAGGGTCCGTAGACGTGTAATGTTAATCCCTGCTAACCAATGAAACAGTTCATGAGGCAAAGCAATAGTATCTTCCCTTCTTATCAGTTAGGAGTTCCTTGGGTAAATTACCGGTATCACGTGACTTTTTCAGCCTCAGACCCATATTTGGAATATCCTGCATTACGGGGATAGCCGATTTCCACACTATATATTCTAGACACTGTAACCAAATCGTCTTGGAGTTTTAAAAAATTTCCTGCAGATGTCACTGTGCTCGACTCATTGGATTTCAGCACCGTTTGACATTTAAGGAATCCAATATTTAAGCATTTTTTTAAAGTATTTCTGGGATAGCCGATTTCCGCACTATATATTCCAGACGCTGTAGTTATATAATAGAAAGTGCCTAAGTTTGCTATAGTTTAGACATAAGTTTCACTCAAAGCACTTTGCCGCGCTCTGATGTGTAAACTTTTTTGATGGGTTGTCAGCTTTTCCACAGTCAATTACAGCGTCTAAAATACCTAGTGTGGAAATATGCTATCCAAACAGTGCTAAAAATTTGTATCCCTTAAATGTTCGACGATACTGCTAAAACCCAAAGTGTAGATAAGCAGCGACATCTGCGGTATTTTCGTATTACTAGTATTACATTGTATTGACTGGCAATATATTGCAGTTGTAGAAAATATCCTGCAGATGGCGCTGCGATCTTCATATTTCAGCAGCATCGTTGCACATTTAAAGGATACAATATTTTAGCGCTTTTTCCCCCTTGGGGGGCAAAGAGGGGGGAGGGAAACCGGAGGCACATAACATGAATAAGTGGTCACAGGCCTTTCCAGCGTTATGTCACACTAAATGTGTTGGCAAAATTTAGAGAAGTGCCCCTCGGGGGTGAGAGGGGTAAAGCGGGGAAAAAGACACTGGATGTACATAGCATGAATAAGTGGTGACAGGCCTTTCAAACAATATGTAACATGAGGGATTATGGCAAAATTTAGAAAAGTGCCCCCTAGGGGAAGCAAAGTGGGAGGGAAGCCGGATGTGCATAACATGAATAAGTGGTCACAGGACTTTCAAGCGATATGTCACACGAGGGGTGTTGGTAAAATTTAGAGAAGTGCCCCCTCGGGGGGTAAAGTGGGGAATGAGACACCAGATGTGCACAGCATGAATAAGCTGTCTCAGGCCTTTCCAACAATATGCCACATGAGGCATGATGGCAAAATTTAGAAAAGCGCACCCTAGGGGGGGGCAATATGGGGGAGGAAAGCCGGGTGTGCATAACATGAATAAGTGGTCACAGGCCTTTCCAACAATAAGTCACATGAGGGGTGGCTGCAAAATTTAGAAAAGTGGGGATCGCACCCCCCTCCCTTTATGAAATTTTTATACATATCACAAATAATATTTATAGGAGGGCCCTGTAACAAAATCCAATCTAAAATGATGAAAATATTACAATTTTAAAAAATTCGAAAAGTAAGACAAATAATGAAATTCTTTGATCTGCCGCGGTGAAAATATGCGAAATTCATCCATCAACCATATGAAACAAAATCAACGAGTTTTGCAAATCAATCGCAAGGATACTACCGCAAATTTCCCCAATCAGTAGAAATAAAATTCTCCAAAACTCGTAGCGTGAAAAAAATTGCAAAAATCATGATTCTCTCATCGAAAAAATTTACGAAATTCCCCAGTCAATTATTGAAAAAAAATAGAACAATTCTTCAGTCGGTTGCTTTAAAATATTGTGAAATTTGTCAATCTGTTGCAGAAATAAATGGCGAAATTCATCAGTCAATCGTGAAACAAAAATCACAACATTCTTCAGTTGGTGGCAGAAACAAAAGTGAAATTTCTTGAATGATTGCAGCTGAAAAATTGCTAAATAAGTCACATTAACTGACAATTGGATATTACCTTTGAAGAATAGTTATTGAATATTAATGTAAAAAAAATGCATAATAAATTAAATTCGGAAAAATCACGAAAGTAAATCTGTCACAGGAAAACATTGCAAAATTCTACTGATAAACAAGTGAGTAGGTGTGATCGCAGATCACACAGAGGGTTTTGTTTAATATCTCTTTTAAAACACTTTATCCTTAAATTATCAAATCAAAATTGTAATTTAAAATTATTAATTAGCTACATAAATGGCAACACTATTACATTTAGGAATCCCCCCCCCCCTCCCGAAATCATCCATTACCCTATTTCAAAATTTATATTTCACTAATAATATTTATAAGCGGACACCGTCAAAAAACAGCATTTAAAACGGGAGAGGCATCGGATCCGTATAATATGAATAAGTTTTAATAGACCTATTTAATGATACGTCAAATGAGGGGTGATTTTTAAAATTTCAAAAAGTGCCCCCTAGGGGAGACGAAGGGTGGGGGGTGGGGGGGGGATCGGATGTGTATAATATGAATATGTTTTCATAGAGTTATCTAACCATATGTCACCTGAGTGGTGTCCTTGAACATTCAAAAAGGGCCAAGTAAGTGGGGAGGGGTATCGGATGTGTATAAAATGAATAAAGTTTCATAGACCTATCGAACGATATGCCACATGTGGGGTTTACTCAAAATTTACAAAATAGAACCTCCCCAAAGCACTCACCCCCCCACCCCCCTGGAAGTGCCTACGATTTCAAGTATTTAAGTTAAAATATAATATTGATATGAGGGCTCAGTTAAAAAATGCATTCAAAACTCAATAAACAGCTGATCTGAAGAAGAAAAAACTCCCTCCCCCCACCCACCCAAATTACACGAACCCTCGCTTTATAAAATTTTTAATATATGTTATAAATAATGTCATAATATGTTACAAATAACATATATAAGTTTAAATGGGATTGGTAATGGGATTGGACTTTTTTAGAAGCATGTTAAAATTTACAAAAAACTAATCTTACCTGCATATTTTTGTCTCCTAGAAATTGTAACTTATACAAATGAACTGAGCATATTTAAATAAACGAATACAAAATACATATGTTACACAACATACGTTTAAATTAAACAATAATTTATTTCAACTTTTTGGAGACTATTTTTGCCTTACACGCAGTATTCAACTTATTACGAATTCAATCCTGCACCAGGACTACATTGATGTTGAACCTAGAGGTTACATGGCTTTGTATTTGTATATCTGAAATGATATTAGAATCCAGTACCTGCTTGCTGGATCCATTTATTCCTTTCAGTAAACTTTGTCCAAGTACTTCGCGGTCGAAGACTACATCCAACATATCATACACATATTTAGACAAATTACCGACTCTACACCGAGTAAGGCGAGATTTTTCTTGAAAAAATTGGATTTTGCATTAAAAATGCTATAAACAATAGATTCAACAGGTTAAAAAATATCAGAAATTTTACAAAGCTTTCAGTTATTTATAAAATATTTATGTTATTAAATTATGTTTATAACATTTTTATGTATAAAGTAATATACGTATCCACTGGTTGATATATTCAAGAGATTGTTAATATATATATATATACAGGGTGATTCATAAATATCGAAACAATAGGCTATTTCCTTAAATATTGCCCCTAGACCCATACTTCCCATTGCAAAGTTTTTTTAAAAAAAAGGTGCAAAATTTAATGAAATAAGTTGCAACTCCATGGGGTGTCTATTTGAAAAAATGCGAAAATTAAATTTTTATACGGCCCCCGTAGTGTAAAAATTCGAATCAGGAAAACATTCCTTATCCATTCCTGAATTAAACACAAAAATTTGCATCTTCATATCTGAAAAACTCGCGGAGTTATGGCCGTTTAAATAATTCATCACGTTTTAAGGGATTAGACACAAATTGAAATGCGTGCAATTCAAGAAACAATGTTACTTTAAGAGTTCTAGGAAATATGTAAAATATATATTTGTTAAGTTAGAATTTTGATTTTTTTTCTTTTTTGTGATGGTTAACCATATAATTTGCAAACAAAATCACATCCTAATATTTCTCCTAAAGTTTTTAAAAAATTTAAATGATTAGCAAGTTTTTTAAGCGGATTTAATTTAAAATCTTTATAACTTGAAACATTATAAACCGGATTTAATTTTTTTTCATTTAATTAAAAAGGAAAGTAAAATTTTAGTTTTGTTTCAGGATTTTTTTAAATATTAATTTTTAAAATATTAAAAATATTTATTTCAAGAATTAGGTGACTTATTTTTTAAAAAATCATATTTTCAAAAGTAATTTTTTTTTTCAAATTTGCCGAAACAAAATTAATGTAAGATAATAAAAAAAGACATGTTTCAAGTTTGCACCTTTTTTATTTATGATTCTTGACTTATAATAATTTAAAGACAAGAAATGGTAAAAAGAAAAAAAAACATCATGCAGAAAAACACATTTATAGTTTTAAACATTGATTGGCTCTTAATAAAATGTTTAAATGCTTTTTTAAAAATTGCACGTCGAAAGGTAACTTCTTTCTGTAGCTTAAACTTCCGATTCAGTTTAACGTTTGCCGTTTTCACTTCCTTTTTGTACTATTTAAATGTATAAAAGAATTATTGAAATCCTAACGAAATTATGGGTCACTCTGTATACACAAAAAAATCTTAAAATTTATAAAACATTATGGAAGAAACATTAACATTTGTATCTAAATATTTTTGAAACCAGTATGGCTACCAGCCAGATGCTCTTGAAATGTCATTGCTAATGCGTTCACTGCAACTGCACTGATCGGGGATTTTTAAAAATCATGATAAAATAAACGTTAATGAATGCAGAGATGCAGTTTAAAATAATTTATATTATTTAAATATATTAAAAGCTGCTTAATTAAATGCATTGTAAAATAATTTAATATCTTAATTCTTTACCCAATATAACAAGATGAAGTTAAAATGCAACATTAAATGTTTAGAAAGATTAAAGGAAAATTTTTAACAACACATTTTCTAGGTAAAATATATGAAACAATGTAATAAACTTTTCTGGTAAATGAAAATTAATTAAAGAGCACGGAAGACTTTAAATTAGTGTTACATTTTCAGTTCGCTAAGCTTTATTTTTTCTAAGTTAATATTATTTAAATTTTGCTTTTAATTGAAAATGTCTACTTAAAAAAGGCTCGATTTTGTTTAATGCGCATTATCCAAATTGCTTTTAACATTTAAAGCATAAACGTAACTGTATGTGCAAAATACGTAAATAAAAAACGTGTTGTAAATTGTGGCCAATTTATCCTTTTTGTTTTAACTACAATAAATATTTAATGAAAATTCTAGTTTTAACACTTAGCGGAACAAATATAATTTAGCAATTTTCAGTCGTAGAAAGTGATAAAAATAACTTTAAAAATTTGTCAATGTATATGTATATAATTACTTTTTACGAACTATACAGGGTGTTCCAAAATTTTTTACAACTTTTTAAAAGCTGGTAGAAGACAAATAAATAAACAAAAGAACTACATACATTACGTTATGTAACTCAAAGCATGAGCTCCTGAAGAATCCTTTTTATATACTTGTTTCAATTAAACAATTGCTAATATTATATATAAAAAATCTAAATTTGTATTTGGCTCTTCTGTATCGCATAAACATTTAATTTGTAGCGCCCAGAAAGTACCCCACTTCTTCAATTTGGTTTATGGTGATGTATTTAATTTTAGTGTGTATTGTCAAACCTTAAAACTTTTATTACAGGCGTTTCAAACGTACCACTGTATAGTTTTGAAAAAAAAATCAACTGCCAATATTTTTTGCCAAGCTTTAGAGAATTAAAAAAAAACAATACAGGTACAATAAAAATAGTTTATTAACGATGCTCAAGGGAATAAATATTATTCGTTATACGGAGCTTTATAAAAAACATGTTGCAATTAGTAATAAATTATAAAAGTTCTATTAATATGTTATTTTAATTAATTCCGTTTTATAATATGTGAATTCTAATACTTCGGTTGATCATATGTATTTGTTTTACGAATATTTTCTCTGATATAGTTTAGTGCAACATAATATTTTGTAAAGTATACGTTTGAAATTTATGAGCATAGTTGTATAATTTAGTAGATTAATGTGAGCCTTTAGATATGTCGAACCGAAAAATGTTTAAGGATCACATTCTGTACATTCACTGCAACTTTTGAAGTGGGTATCATTTATAAATAGTTCCCATGTACTGTATATGTGATATATCGGGTATAACAAAAATGTGATATATCTGCTATCGTGCCTTCATAGAAAATGATTTTTTCTGTTGTTATAGAAATGCATCATTTTCGGAAGTGTATTAGCTAAGATCAAAGTGTAGTGTAAACACTTCCGAAAACCACAAATTCTAAGACAAACACATTTTTTTAGAACTTTAAATTTAATATAAGAATAACATAATAAAGGAATATAAATTTTAAAAGAAACCCGTAATTTCTGAGTCAGTTGGTATCTTAAAGTAGGGGTTAAAATATTTAAATGTAATGATGCTGTATATAAAAATAAAATAATAATTTGTGTGTCTGTCTGTGTATGCATATGCTTGTTTCTGAAGTAGCCGTTGCACGCAGAGTTACAAGTTTTGCATCAAGATATCTATATCTGAAGTAATGCAACTCGAAGCCGGATTTTGAAATTTGTGATAAGATTTTAAGTTAGTTTTTTATGCGATTTTTATCGTTTTTTCACGGTCCGAGGAGATTTTTCTACATTTGTAAAAATAATCCTCTTTCATTCTTTTTTATCCCAGTATAGTTAATTTTATCCTCTTTTAAATAAACTTCATTTGGAATTCGGTTATAGATATTTTTAATTTTTAGCGAATATTTTATGCGAATTTTAGAGGTTTCTATAGAACAATGGGGCGATTTTTTGACATTGATAAAAGCAATTCGGTTTCATATTTTTATCCTAATGTATTAAAAATTGGCAACATCTACATATCTAAAAACATCGTGTAAAAACTTTAAGGACAGCAAAAATTTTGATAAATTGAAAATGTGACAAGTGAAATGGTAATTTAATGTTGATCATAAAGTGGAAATACTAAAATAAAAGTCAACGGAATGTATCTGTGTCCTCTTTATTGCGAAAAAATCATATTTATGCAAAAAAACTCTATCTTTGACTGCGTAAAAATATTAAAGACACCAGTATTTTTTTTATAGAAACGTTATATATAATTATAATTATGGATAGAACGAAACAGGTTTTTAAGGCCGAAACTGAAACCGAAACCGAATTTCGGTGATCTTCCTATTTTCGACCGAAAACGAAAACGAAAATGTCCAAAAACTTTTTAAAGTACTTAAATTGTATGTATTAACGTTATTAAGAGCCATTATTTTGAAATTCAGACAAGAAAGGTAATATTTTGATAGTTGTATTTTTTAATTGTCTTGATTTTTTTATGTTGAAGTAGATCATATTAACACGTTAAGCGCCAAGTCAGCCACCGGTGGCTGATAGCGAACTTTCCGTTTAAAACGCGTCAGTCACCGATGGCTGACGACTAAAATATGATACAAAACTGAAAAAAATATAAATTGTTTTAAATTATTACTGGACAAATATTTAAAATTTACCTACCTTTTATTAATTACAGTATTATACTTTCTTAAAGATTACTTTAAACATGGTAAATTTTCAGCGCTTCTTTCAGCGTCAGTCATCGTGGCACTCAACGTGTTAATGGATATCAATACGGATATTTGGTGCTAATTTAATCGCAAAGTATTCCATTTTTAGGAGAAATCGCCGTGAAACATAATCAGTTATTTAATCAGTCGTTTCAAAGAATCGTTTCATAAATCCGTTTCATATATCCGTTTCATAAATTCGTTTCATTAGGATTATATATATATATAGGGTAGATTTGTTTCAACATCAAGAATTCCCACACACCAATGACTATTTGCGCTTTTAATTGACATAATTTTCTGATTTTATTTTAGTTATTTAGTTTAATGATTTTCTTTTATTTTATTCCAATAATGAAAATATCTGCGATTAACTATTTCATGGGTAACATTCCTGGATCCATCATGAACAAATTTTAAAAGAAATTTCAGTTTTACAATTTTCGGAACTATAAATTTTTAAACTTCTAGGGAGCTGGTCATACATTACGTACGCCATGGATTAAATATTAATATTCCTGGACCAATTTTAAATGAAATTTTATTTTTAAGCTTCTAAACATCACACAATATTACTCTTTATATCGTTGTATAGCGAAAAAAAATGCATTTTTAAAATTGCAATTTGTTTGAAAGCTGTATCTCAATTTGTTTTTGTGTTATTAATTTTTTTGTAGTTTTTATTACTTTTTTGTCATAGTGGCAACATAATTATCCATCTCTGTTGAAAGTAAAGGTAAAATACAGATTAATGTATAGACCAATCAGAAAACGAATAAAATGCGGGATTCAACTAATAAAACGCTTCAGATATGTTTTTGATTTCCTACCCTGATCGAGGACAATAACCATTTTTACAAATGGTTAAAAAAAAAAAGTTTGTGATTATTTTAGCAGCTCTTAATGTAGGTTTAGATGCGGAATTTGAAAATCACAATAAAAATGTGTATTATGTACCACGAGTGCACACACTTGATTTTTTAGGTTATGTAAGTGACAATAAAAATGTAAGGGGATAATTTATCTTAAAAGGAAGAACAATTTTCTGACAAAAAATTTTGTTATTCCAAAAACTGAAATCTGTGTAATGTTACATATTCTGTTGCACAAATTAATGCCGCCTATTTTGAGTTAAACTTGGGTATCAGAAGAGATCGTGAGTTATGTTCGTGTATAGAATTTAATAATCTTTCAATAGGCTATTAAGAAAATAAGCAAAGATTTATATATTTTTTTCGATTTGTAACTTTGTATAAGCGAATAACGGTTAAATTAATAGTCAATTAACCCAGTTATAAAAATTTTGGCATAACTTAAAAAAATAAAATATTGGTGTGCAAAGCAAGAAAGAAAAATCATGCGTCGAACATATACTATGAAATATTTTCCTATACTTTCAGAATACTGTATCGAAACTTCATCTTTCAATTATATGGAAGAAGATAAAACGCATAACACATTTGAAAACACAATTTCAGCAGTTATCCTCAATAGCCGGAAAGTAGTCTCCGCAGTCAAATTCTTATGTGTATCCCTGTATATGATCGCTAGATTTGTATATAAATTACACAACTGAGTTCCGTTAAAAAAAAAACAACTGTTGAAAAGTCAACTTTATGAATTGCCACAATTAGGTGATAATGCAAAAAAAAAAAGTTTAAATCCACATGTTATCTACAGATTTTTATATGCACCACTTATTAAGCTAAAACTTAATTCACGTAGCAATTTTATAACGTAACCGAAATTTGCAATTGCAGCAATGTCCATGAGAGAGAAGAATTGATCTTGATATCTGAGTAGCCTGTATAAAAATTTATTTCAAATATTCAAACATTTTTTAGTGTACCAAAAATAATTAGGTTGAAATACAGACACTGTAAAAAAAATCCACGGACTTTCCGTTTTGGAAAAGGCAACTAGTTGCCTTTTCTGAAACGAATAGATTCTTTTGAGAATGAAAAGTTTTAATTTACAACACGATTAGTTTCACATCTGCAATGAAAGTAATCTTTTTGGTAATGAAATATGTCACTTTCATTGCAGATGTGAAACTAATGGTGTTGTAAATTAAAACTTCTCATTCTCAAAAGGAATCTATTCCGTTTCGGAAAAGGCAACTAGTTGCCTTTTCCAAAACGGAAAGTCCATGGATTTTTTTTACAGTGCATTCAAGATTTAAAAAGCACCTTTAAGCAATTCCATTTTACGCACATATACAATAACAATTAAAAGTCTCTTTGCATCCATGTACAAAATGTATATATTTTATAGACATCATGCAATATGCAAAAAAATATTGAAATTTAAAAACACAAATCAAAGTTTAAAACTCACTTCCAGCAATTTTCGATTCTACATAGTTCTGTAACCGATTATCTATGCTGTCCCATAAAAAAACGACAGAACTACGCACTCTACTGTGCGTTCCAAAAATTTGACCAACAAATTAAGAGGAATGATAGAAGGCATGATGAGGCTGACGCAAAATTCCCATAGGAACGGTGTGTCGCAAACCGCGTATTTAATCAAAAATGCAGGGGGACTATCTGACCTATTTCATTTTGGGTTGACGGTAATACGTTTCAGAAAACTGAAGTATATTCTAAGGAAACTTTTAAGAGACATGCTCACTTTGGCTATAAATAAGACAACACCAAACAAAAAGTGATTGAAGTTTCCATTATACGCGCCAGCAGGATGCACTTGTCGCTCCACATTTTTGACTCTGATTGTCAGTTCATACGGTATGATTGATTGCGGGAGCACATTGTTTTTCCACAATTTGTCGTAATTTAATAGAATTTCTCACAAAACAAGGTACATATCGTTACATTTTCATTGCAATGTTTTCATTTTCCCCAAAATTATTGTCTTCAACCCAAATTCAGTAAGGATAAAACACGTATTTGGGACTAAAAATGTGGTTTGCGACCCCATGTTCTATGGCAATTTGTCATCCTCTTGGTGCCTTTTATCATCCCTCTTAATATGGCGGTCGAATTTTGGAACACCCTGTATATTCTACAGTAAAAATCTTGCAATGAACCGATTATCTTTGCACTCCTGTAAAACAAAGATAAAATGCTTGTATTGCATACCAAATGTGGACATGTCGCATTAAGTTTGGCGCAATTTGAATCGAAATTTATGAACAAGAGCGTTTCGGGTAAGAAAAATTTGTTTCTTCTTCAAATCGTAATATGCATTAAAACTTCACCAATGCTTGTCAAAATTCTCAGCTTGTCACAATAGTAGTGAAATCTGAATCACGGTTTGACAATTTTTTTTAACGCTTTTCATAATTTTTTTTATAAACATGAAAATATTTTTGAAGTTTCGAAGTTAAAATTTGACGCTTTTTTTCCGTTTTAAAAATCATTTTCTACGTAGATAATTATATAGGAAATCATAAAATACTTAAAAGTCTTTGGTGGAATTCAATATTTTTATAGTAATACATCTGAATGAAAACATGGTACCAGAAAGAAGCATTAATAAAAAATAAATTTAAATAAGAATGAATTCCAAATATACAGACTGGAAATTTGTATTTTAGCTTATATTTTTTTTTTCTTAACGACAGTAAAAAAATTTAAACTAAATATTAAACGACTATATGTTGTATGTCATACATTATCAATTCTTTATTGAGTAAATGCCGTTCTTTAACATTAAAATAACGTTTTCACTATAAAATTTAAAATGCAAATGAAATATTGTAATTATTTTTCCCTTTAAAAATTATTTCTTTTATCACATTATTTTGTTAAAGACATTAAATAACTTACCAGTCTGAAAGCATAAAAGGAATTAAAGTTCATGTAAATTATATTCATATGCTTTTCGTGTGAACCAAATATTGGTTTTAATTTAACAAAATGAAATCGTAATTCTTTTTTTGGAAATACTAATTATGGAGTTTTTCAATTTCATTAATTCTTCTTATATGTAACAAAAAAGAAAAAAAGAAAGAACGAAAGAAAGAAAAATCTTGAATTTAATATTTTTGTAAAAATTCCCAATTGGACACATTTTAAAACTGATTTAACTTAAACCGGAAAAAAAAAAATATTTCAACACTTTTTTTTAAAATATGCAACTCGTAGCTGCTCGCTATGGAACTTCTGGCCAATCTGGAACAAATCTTTCGTGCAATGTAGTTGTCTCCAAAGACAATTTGAAATTTAGGTAGAAGAATAGTAACCATTTAACTAATTTAGATTATTGATTTATTTTTCATTTATTAGTTTCCGATATGCCAATTCTTTTCGGCAACAATTAAAGCGTCGTCCCTAAAAGAGAACATTACGTTATATAAGACAGCCGTAAAACGTAGCAGATCTAGCATTGTCCTGTTAAATACTAATAATCTCTACTGCAAATTTTTTAACAAAGAAACAAAATGTAATTTAATGGCAATTTGTTTGAGAACTCCATCTCAATTTATTTTTGATATATCAATTTTTTTGTAGTTTTTAATGCAATTTCTGTAATGGTGGCAACTGAAGTACTCCATTTCTGTAGAAAGCAAACTGAAAATAGTTTGAAAATAGTTGATTAATCTTTTTTGTTGCGATATTCTCATAACAACTGAAAAAAATTGTAATTAAAATAAGTGCTATTTAAAAAAATATATATAATCGAATGATTTCTAATAAAACACGGATCTATTATAAACTATATTTATTTTTAAGTATCCATATTAATGTTACAAACAAATGAAAGCATATGAATCATTAAATAGATAATTCTTTTTGTCGAGATTACGACTTCGCTTTTTGCTGGGTTTGTGTAATATTCCGCGATAGTGAGGTCATATGCATGCTTTTCTATAGATATTGTTTAAGGATGGATCGCAAATGTGTAATTTTCCAGCGGATGCAACTGACGTCTTTTTCTATAAAGTAAAACCGTGTATAAGTTTTAAAACTGTAACATGTTCTGTAGAAGTGCATCATTTTCGCTCCAGAGCTTTGAAATTCTTCACAATTGGAAATGCTTCATTTTTGAAAATAATGAAATTGAAATCAGATACTGATGAAACGTTGTCTTGTTGCATTACAAAAGTAATGATTGAATTGATATATAATTTTTACATAAGAAAATATGTGCGATCAAAGCAAAAGCGTACTCAATGTAACTATTTTCTATTTTTATTGACACAAACGAATTAAAACGAAAATTATATATTTAGGGATTTTCTTTAAAACGATTCTTTTCATATCATAAAAAAACAAATACTAGACGTTTATATGATGTTACAATGTGTAACAAAAACCCCACACGATTAATAACAAAAGAGTACAAACTGAATTTCTTGCATATAAAAAACATAACTGTAAAATGAAAGTGAAAATATTGAAATGAATACTTTTTGAAAATTAAACAAAATTCCAATCTCATTTTTATTTAAGAACCAACGATTACAAAACTACTATATGCCCATGAATATAGTAAATATTATGAATTGAGTTTCTACATTCATGGACGCAGAAAAATTACAATGTAATTATTTTGGTTTTTTATTTTTAAATATTGTTTCTTCGGCTCCTAAGAAAGAAAACTGTGTGTGTGGAGAAATAAACTAGGACATGTGTTTGCATCACAGCAATGTAGCGTTCCATTGTTAAAAGGACATTACTCCAAGCTGGAGCGTCATTTATGTGTAGAGACAATTTTTTGTGTGTTTAATCTGTCAATATACCTAAAACATACGTTTATTTGGAATTTTTGTAGTGCTGATATTTACCTCAGAGCAAAAAGGTACTAGTTAGTTTCTGTTGTGAGAGCAAATAACGTGTTTTTTATGTTTGAGAAACATGTATTAAATTACTGTAATGCAGAAACTTTGACTCTCTAGTTTCTATTATCAATATACACTTTCTTTTCAACGATAGATTTTAAAGTAAAGAGAATGTTAAAATGCAATTGCAATATTAAAAGTTGACGTGAAAATATAAGATCAATAATGAAGAAATAAAACATATTTGAAAGATAAAAAAAAATTACAAGAAAGTAAAAATTAAACAATCATTGAGTTCATTAACCAATTGTAACTAATTTTTAATAGTTTTATGTTCTATTAACTGTAAAGATATAGGTTAACCCTCTGTGTCACCGACTTGCATGTCTGTAATATACCCAAAAATCAATGTTACTTCGACAGTCGGATTCAAAAGATGATTTTATTTATTGCTGCTATCTCTTAACGCAGCAAGTAATATAAATTGTTTATAGCGTTTTCAACATATGGCGATATTAGGGAATTTTGTCATGCAAAGTTTTATTTATCATTTCAGAAATTTTGTATAGTTATTTGTAAAGTTATTAGTATACTAAAATACGTAAATTTTAGTATACTAAAAAGATCTCAAAATAAACACCTTTTTTTACAAAGATAAGTTTGTATGCTTTAGAATTTTCCATACTTTTTTATCAATATTTTTTTCATTTTTATGTTCTAAATTTCTACTACTTTTTGCTTGCTTAAAATGATGTATTAATGATGTATAAATGATGTATAAATTTGATAAAACTCCGCCTACGATAGCCGCTATTTTTTGTTAGAGCTCAGGCCTAGTATTCAGTGGGCGGTGGCTAAATGTGTAATTCATTAAAAACGCCTTCTGGTGGTGAAATTTTGAACTAAATTTTTTTGTCACTCAAACAAATTCAATGCCCTTCATTATGTCTGTCACAAAATTTCACAACTTTCTGACCAATCGTTTTGTTTGTAGACAACTTGTAAGTGGTGTCGTTTAATTATGGACACCCTGTATATCATCATTAAATGTTATTTTTATTTATAGAATGTAATAGAAAATATGCAATAGATTTATATTTATGCAATATAATACAAAAATGTTGAAATTTTAAAATTCTAAAATGTCACATTTCAGTACAAGTAAAATATCTGAATTGATATATTGGTTTATTTAATAAACAATTTCCTGTATAATCGTGTTTATATTGCCTTTTTTATATTTGTTTCCTTACAAAAAATAAAAGAGTTTTTCCCTTTAAAAAATTTCAATGCACTTTGATTACTAGAAAATCATAACGTTATTGCCAAAGGCTATGTGGCTAACTTTTGTTAAAATATATATTGCTTCAGGCTGTTCTGTCATTTTTTGTAGAAGCAAAATATTAAAGCTGCTATTCTATGACATATCTTGGGGATATGTGTTTTGTAACTCGCTTAGTACTTAACGTATACCTTTCAGCAATTCGTATTTAGAGTCATCTGTGCATAGAAATATTAGGTTTTCGTATCGTAGAATATAGCTGACAAAATTTTAGTTAGACATGAGCTGCATATATATGTGTTAAAATGCGTTGCATTTTGTTGATATTTTATGTCGTTTCACAAGCATGTCTTTTCTTAACACGAAGAGAGTATAGGCACTTAGATAGCATGTACAGGACTGCCACGAGGACTATTTTTATATTCAATTCGCACTACTATTTAAAAAAATTACATTTTGTAGTGTATTTCTCTTGTAAATGTTGTCAAAACGTACGTAAAAGATTTTTGTTTTTAAAAAGGCGTTGCGAAATAGAATTTAAAAATAGTCGCCTGTAGCAGCCCAGCATTTTAGTTCATTGTTGCTTATCTCAAATAAGAAAATTTAGCGCATATAAACCAATAAAATATAATACAGTTTTGTACATAAGAATTATGAAAGCTTAAAACTTAATTGGGTTATATCTATTTAAAATTGTATTAAAAAATAAAATAACTTTTTTTTTTTTTTTTTTTTTTTTATTATTGCTCGGAGACCATAATTTACTTGAACTGTTTGTGTTTTCCTATAAGCGAAATGCAGCTGATGAAATTAAAATAATAAATAGAAATAATAATTAAAAGAAATATCTAATCTCTAATAAAAAGAAATATCTTTAGCGTACATAGGATCAAACAGGTAAGAAAACGAATCGAAGTCAACATTTTTTTGAGTTACATAGAACTTGTTATGAATCGAACTCTTTGAAATACTGACACATACATGGTTCTAAAATCAACTCTTCAAGTATTATTTTAAATCGTTGACATACAGTATCTAACTTTCATTTATAAATATTCTCGTATAAATTTATGAATATAGATCTTGCATAAAGAAAGAAAAACATTTTATTAAACAACAAAAAAAAAAATTAAATTGTTTTTATATCTATTAGAACAGTGAAAATTCACCAATAATTGTTTCCTGTATTATTAGAAATACAGCATTGATGAAACCAAAAGTATTTAAGAAATATGGTTTCATATAAATTAAATTAGGAGTCTTCAATGTTTCTCGCTCAAAGCCAGGATTACAATTTCTTTAAATAACAAGTGCCATACACAATTCAAATAATTAGCATAGGCAAGAGTTGTATAAACTCTTAGGGTTTAAAAACAGATTCAGGTTTTATGTAGGAGTTACAAAGATTTGTAAAATCTCCTTTACCTTTTGATTAATGAACAAGAACGAAAATTCATGGAACACATTTTAACACCATCTGAATATTGTTACGAATTTTTTTTTGTTCATTCAACAATATAGATGTAAAAATAAACATTTAAAATAAACAAACGAAATAAAAAATCATTTTCAACAGTGATCGTCCATAGACGGTAATATGTGCAAATTAGTTCGAGAAACCTTGCACGTGATATGCATGATACTACACGACCTCGTAATACCGTAAAGATTAGTTAAGATTTTAAGTACATATCGCATCTAAAAACACGCATCCAGCAATAAGGAGCATAGTTAGTCTTGTAACGGAATTATATTCAGTTTCTCTATAAATAAGCAATTTATTCTACAATTAAAATTTAGATCTTCTATTACATCCGTTGATCATCTAATTTCAAACAAAGATAATTTAATTTGAATCAACCTGTATTGCATAAAGGCGTGTAGACACAAGCATTAAGATGATTCTTCTGGCACTTGATAACACACGCTCCGTAATGTTAATCCTATGGGCACGTTATTTTCGAATTTCTCGTTTCAATTTGAAAATTTTTAAACGGTTTTTTGTTTTGCATAGGATAGCTGAGCTCAATCTTTAATATGACTCTTTTTTACTTTTTCGATTTTGGTTACAGATTTTTTTTTAAAAAAAGGTACTTTCAGTTTCAGTTTGGAAACTGAAAGTACCTTTTAAAAACAAATTTGTAACCAAAATCGAAAAAGTAAAAAAAGAGTCATATTAAAGATTGAGCTCTGCTATACTATGCGAAAATAAACGGTCAAGTGCGAGTATTACTCGCGCACAGAGCCCAGCAAGCACAAAACTGACAGATTGATAAAAGAAATATACCTTTCGACAAACACCAGAGGTAGTATTTTGATAACAGCCAATCATAACATAACTGTGTCGATTTTGTCCTTTTGTCTTATATCTTTGGCGATACGTGAACGGGTTATCAATTTGTCGCCAGAAAATCGACACATCGCGATATCATCGATACGTATTCGATACAAATACGCATGAATTCGGATTTTATTGGCACAAAAAAGGAATCAAAATGACACAATATTTCTTATAGATCAGTTTCAACTGATGTCACACCCTAGCAACCAGCTTAGCAACCATTTGAGCGTTTTGTTTACCTTTCAAATTTGGCTACTTTAGCTATATATATATATATAGCTAAGTTCGATTTTTAAGTTAGTTTCGATTTTCTAAGTTAAAATTTTAGATAGTGAAGTCCATTAATATATATATATATATATATATATATATATATATATATATATATATATATATATTAATGGACTTCACTATCTAAAATTTTAAAGTTTTATGAATACAATCAAAATCTATCTGTCCATATGTTGTTCTAGGGGAGAAAAAAAAAACATAATTCATGAAACACACAAAATAAAAACATTAAAATTACCTCTCAGCTATTATTAATGCTGAAATTAGTATTATATATAAAAGTTATATATTTTACTTATTGCATATTTCATTCTTTGTT
>OZ010793.1:194893987-195062987 GCA_963932465.1 Maratus speciosus | reverse complement strand
TCCAAAAAATTAAATTATGATTTCATTTTTTTAAATTAAAACCAATATTTGGTTCACACGAAAAGCATATGAATACAATTTACATGAACTTTAATTCCTTTTATGCTTTCAGACTGGTAAGTTATTTAATGTCTTTAACAAAATAACGTGATAAAAGAAATAATTTTTAAACGGAAAAATAATTACAATATTTCATTTACATTTTCAATTTTATAGTGAAAACTTTATTTTAATGTTAAGGAACGGTATTTACTCAATAAAGAATTGATAATGTATGACATACAACATATAGTCGTTTAATATTTAGTTTAAATTCATTTAGCTGTCGTTAAAATATATATATATATATATATATAAAACCTAAAATACAAATTTCCAGTCTTTATATTTGGAATTCATTCTTATTTAAATTTATTTTTTATTAATGCTTCTTTCTGGTACCATGTTTTCATTCAGATGTATTACTATAAAAATATTGCAATCCTCCAAAGACATTTAAGTATTTTATGATTTCCTATAAAATGTCTACGTAGAAAATGATTTTTAAAACGGAAAAGAAGCATCAAATTTTAACTTCGAAACTTCAAAAATATTTTCATGTTTATAAAAAAATTATGAAAAGCGTTAAAAAAATTTGTCAAACCGTGATTCAGATTTCACTTCTATTGTGACAAGCTGAGAATTTTGACAAGTATTGGTGAGGTGAAGTTTTAATGCATATTACGATTTGAAGAAGAAACAATTTTTTCTTACCCGAAACGCTCTTTTTCGACTACAGTTCATAAATTTCGATTCAAATTGCGCCAAACTTAATGAAACATGTCCACATTTGGTATGCAATACAAACATTTTATCTTTGTTTTACAGGAGTGCAAAGATAATCGGTTCATTGCAAGATTTTTACTGTAGAATATACAGGGTGTTCCAAAATTCGACCGCCATATTAAGAGGGATGATAAAAGGCACCAAGAGGATGAAAAATTGCCATAGAACATGGGGTCGTTTTTATCCTTACTGAATTTGGGTTGAAGACAATAATTTTGGGGAAAATAAAAACATTGCAATGAAAATGTAATGATATGTACCTTGTTTTGTGAGAAATGCTATTAAATTACGACAAATTCCGGAAAAACAATGTGCTTCCGCAATCAATCATACCGTATGAACTGACAATCAGAGTCAAAAATGTGGAGCGACAAGTGCATCCAGCTGGCGTGTATAATGGAAACATCCATTACTTTTTGTTTGGTGTTGCCTTATTTATAGCAAAAGTTAGCATGTCTCTTAAAAGTTTCATTAGAATATACTTCAGTTTTCTGAAACGTATTACCATCAACCCAAAATGAATTAGGTCAGGATAGGCCCCCTGCATTTTTTATTAAATACGCGGTTTAAAACACCCTATTCCTATGGTAATTTTGCGTCATCCACATCATGCCTTCTATCATTCCTCTTAATTTGTTGGTCAAATTTTTGGAACGCACAGCAGAGTGCGTAGTTCTGTCGTTTTTTTATAGAACAGCATAGATAATCGGTTACAGAACTATGTAGGATCGAAAATTGCTGGAAGTGAGTTTTAAACTTTGATTTGTGTTTTTAAATTTCAATAATTTTTTGCATATTGCATGATGTCTATAAAATATATACATTTTGTACATGGATGAAAATAAAATTTTTTAATTATTATTGTATATGTGCATAAAATGGAATTGTTTAAAGGTGTTTTTTAAATCTTGAATGTGTATTTCAACCTAATTATATTTGGTACACTAAAAATGCTTGAATATTTGAAATAAATTTTTATACAGGCTACTCAGATATCTAGATCAATTCTTCTCTCTCATGGACATTGCTGCAATTGCAAATTTCGGTTACGTTATAAAATTGCTACGTGAATTAAGTTTTAGCTTAATAAGTGGTGCATATAAAAATCTGTAGATAACATGTGGATTTAAACTTTTTTTTTTTTTTTTTACATTACTAGGGGGCTCTGCCCCCTACGAGCTACGCTCGTCAACCCCCGTTCAGACACGCAGACTCTAACAGCACGCTAATTTGATCGCCTTTAAAAAGATTTCTTAAGATTGAATTATAATTTGAATCTGACAATTATAATCTGACGTAATTTTCACCAAACTTTTCTTTCCCTTTTTAATATTCACGTCAAAATACTTTTGTTAGAAATGAAATATTATGATCATCTTAAAATGTCAAGTAAATGTCTCGCGCAATTTTTAAATTAAAACTGTTTTGCAATATTATTTTTTGTTCATTTTACGTAATATCTGTAATATGACGTAAATTCTCCTATTTAGGACTTCTAACGCATGTTACTGAATTTATTATTTTACAATATTCTTTCTCATTTAAAATTCACGTGTAACTATAGTTTTTATGACGTAATTTTCAATGAGTTCCTGCTTTTTATATTTTTTGTTTATAATAGTCACGTGTAAAATAAATTTTTAATTTAAAGCAAACATTACTGTTTGCTCTGTTTATACTTTTGGCAACAGTTTAAATTAATACAATTTTCTGAAATTTGTAAAAAATATCTCTCGAAATGCTGAAAATTTGAATTTAAAATAGAAATAAAACCACGAAAAATTATTCAATTTAAAAAACTAACGGCAATCTGCACACCGGGAAATTCTGACGCATAAAATGATCTAAAAATGATTAAATTCCTATGTACAGTTTTTGCTCCTATAAAACTTTTTTAATGGAACCATTTTGTCCAACTTTGGCATTAAATATCTCTCAAAATAATTCTTCGATTTGAAAACTGTCTGCATCAGCGTGTTTATCAAACATTTTTCTATAATACTACCGATTTTTATATTTTTGTATGCAACAGTTTTTTTAATATTAACGAAGAAAGACCTCCGGTCACAAAAAATTCAAAACCGGCGGCGGCGGCGGCGGCGGCGGTGACAGCGGTAGTTACTTTTTTTTAGAATAGAGAGATTACCTAATTGTGGCAATTCATAAAGTTGACTTTTCAACAGTGTTATGATTTTTTTTTTTAACGGAACTTAGTTGTGTAATTTATATACAAATTTAGCGATCATATACTGGGATACACATAAGAATTTGACTGCGGAGACTACTTTCCGGCTATTGAGGATAACTGCTGAAATTGTGTTTTCAAATGTGTTATGCGTTTTATCTTCTTTCATATAATTGAAAGATGAAGTTTCGATACAGTATTCTGAAAGTATAAGAAAATATTTCATAGTATATGTTCAACGCATGATTTTTCTTTCTTGCTTTGCTCACCACTATTTTATTTTTTTAAGTTATGCCAAAATTTTTATAACTGGGTTAATTGATTATTAATTTAACCGTTATTCGCTTATACAAAGTTACAACTCGAAAAAGTATAAAAATCTTTGCTTATTTTCTTAATACCCTATTGAAAGATTATTAAATTATATACACGAACATAGCTCACGATCTCTTCTGATACCCAAGTTTAACTCAAAATAGGCGGCATTAATTTATGCAACAGAATATGTAACATTACACAGATTTCAGTTTTTGGAATAACAAAATTTTTGGTCAGATAATTGTTCTTCCTTTTAAGATAAATTATCCCATTACATTTTTATTGTCACTTACATAACCTAAAAAATCAAGTGTGTGCACTCGTGATACATAATACACATTTTTATTGTGATTTGCAAATTCCGCATCTAAACCTACATTAAGAACAGCTAAAATAATCACAAACTTTTTTTTTTAACCATTTGCAAAAAATGGTTATTGTCCTCGATCAGGGTAGGAAATCAAAAACATAGCTGAAGCGTTTTATTAGTTGAATCCCGCTTTTTATTCGTTTTCTGATTGGTCTATACATTAATCTGTATTTTACCTTTACTTTCAACATAGATGGATACTTATGTTGCCACTATGACAAAAAAGTAAAAAAAAAAAAAAAAAAAAAAAAAAAAAAAAAAAAAAAAAAAACACAAAAACAAAGTGAGATACAGCTTTCAAACAAATTGCAATTAAAAATGCATTTTTTTCGCTATACAACGATATAAAGAGTAATATTGTGTCATGTTTAGAAGTTTAAAAATGAACTTTCATTTAAAATTGGTCCAGGAATATTAATATTTAATCCATGGCGTGCGTAATGTATGACCAGTTCCGTAGAAGATTAAAAATTTATAGTACCGAAAATTGTAAAACTGAAATTTCTTTTAAAATTTGTTCATGATGGATCCAGGAATTTTACCCGTGAAATAGTTAATCGCAGATATTTTCATTATTAGAACAAAATAAAAGAAAATCATTAAACTAAATAACTAAAATAAAATCAGAAAATTCTGTCAATTAAAAGCGCAAATAATCATTGGTGTGTGGGAATTCTTGATGTTGAAACAAATCTACCCTATATATATATAATCCTAATGAAACGAATTTATGAAACGGATATATGAAACGGCTGAAATGAAACGGATTTATGAAACGATTCTTTGAAACGACTGATTAAATATCTGATTATGTTTCACCGCGATTTCTCCTAAAAAATGGAATACTTTGCGATGAAATTAACACCAAATATCAGTATTGATATTCATTAACACGTTGAGTGCCACAATGACTGACACTGAATGAAGCGCTGAAAATTTACCATGTTTAAAGTAATCTTTAAGAAAGTATAATCCTGTAATTAATAAAAGGTAGGTAAATTTTAAATATTTGTCCAGTAATAATTTAAAACAATATATATTTTTTCAGTTTTGTATAATATTTTGGTCGTCAGCCATCGGTGACTGACGCGTTTTGAACGGAAAATTCGCTGTCAGCCACCTGTGGCTGACTTGGGCGCTTAACGTGTTAATATGATCTACTTCAACATAAAAAAAAATCAAGCTAATTAAAAAATACAACTATCAAAATATTACTTTTTTTGTCTGAATTTCAAAATAATGGCTCTTAATAACTTTAATACATACAATTTAAGTACTTTAAAAAATGTTGGACATTTTCGTTTTCGTTTTCGGTCGAAAATAGTTAGATCACCGAAATTTGGTTTCGATTTTAGTTTCGGCCTTAAAACTTGTTTCAGTCGATACATAATTATAATTATATATAACATTTCTATAAAAAAATTACTGGTGTCTTTAATGATTTTACGCAGTGAAAGATAGAGTTTTTTTTTGCATAATTATGATTTTTTCGCAATGAAGAAGACACAGATACATTCTGTTGACTTTTATTTTAGTATTTCCACTTTATGATCAACATTAAATTACCATTTCACTTGTCGCATTTTCAATTTATCAAAATTTTTTGCTGTCCTTAAATTTTTTACACGCACTGTAGGTTCTATAGATGTTAAAAAGAACGCCTAAATGTATCGTTTGTTAGTGAGGAAGATACGTGTTAAAGGATGTTACGCATTTTTTAGCGAAACTGAATTTTATTCGAATTTACAATTCCAATACAATCTACAGATCATATATGTCGATCGACAAAGAACTATCAAGTTCTTTCTGCAATTGGGGAAAGCGTATATTTATATGTGTTACAGGTTTTTTGTCTGAAATAAATTTTACACTGACATATTTTGTTAGCAATTGCCAAAAAAAAAAGTTTTCAATTGCGTTTTATAGTTTTCAACTAAATTAAATTTTACTACTATATGTGGTATGTATAAATTTTTATACAGTATAGAGACGGTTTTACAAGAGGTTTTGATTAGGACCGATAATTTGACTTGATAATGATTTGATAACTAAACGAGTTTGCCACTGGATAATCTACAAATTGTTTGTTTCAGTATATGAAAAAAGAAAATTTCGTAATAATATTCTGATATTTTTTAAAGTATTTCATAATCTATGCGTGACGCATGTTGTTTTGTTTTTGTTTTAATTTCATCTCATTTCGAAACATTTTGTATTTGGGCATGCATAATTTACACTGATGAATTAAAACGCAGTTAATATTTAAGTTCAGTAATCGATCTCCTGTGTAAATGCAAAGCAAAAATATACTAGACCGTGCTATATTTTAAATAAATTAACCGTTTCTACATGCACCATTTTAAAATATTTGTATATTGCATTGAATAGACGTAGAGAGCTTCAAGAGCTGTATACAATAAGAAAAGTCTCTTTAATTCAAAGTTATCTAAACCTTATAATAAAACAACGTTAATACTCGTAGTAACTACTCAATCGCCTACAAATATCCCTTTCTATTTATTTCTCCCCCCCTAGTGGGAAGAATGAGAATTTAAAGGCAGTGAAAATATTTTTTTAATATGTTACTAAAATAATTTAATATAATATTGATTTGTTTTGTTTTTTAATTACATCGGATCACTCTGGATCACTCTAATTGACATGTTCATAGTTTCTTTTCAATGAAGAATGCGGCATTTAATCTTTGACGATGTTGTTGTCGTATTCATTGAAAATTTGACATTTATCTTTGTTCTTAAACCGTTACAATAATATGTTCCTATCAGTATGCCTTTATTGAAAGAGAAATATTAGTTTAATCCTTGTGCATTGTAAAATATAACATGTCTGCTGCTTATATTTTGAAGATATATACGTGAAGAGTAAAACATATATTCAGTGCTTATAATTTAATTAAGGAAAATGTTCATATAATAGAAAAAAGTTTAGTTAAATAAAATGAAACAAAGGACATTTTAAATTGACTTAAATTCAAATCTATAATATTCTTTACTGTTGTATTTCGTAGTTATTTACTGTACTGTATCTCGATAAGCGATGACATTCTGAGAATGCATTGATACAGTGACTAACTAAATATTTGCTTTAGCCTACTGCAGCGAATGTCTTATATTTGTGTGTATGTCTTTCTGATGCTTAACCCTTACCTGCGCGGAGTAATTCTGTTTATAAACTGATGAAATAATAGACTTATATCAGAATTTATAAACGAGTTTATCAGAAAATAAAAAAAATTCTGATTATCAACTACATTAGAAATGGAAAATTTTAATTAAATATTCTGTGTGCCAGTAAAATAAATATTAAGTGTCCATTTTTAAGGAAACTGCCCGTGAAAGGGTTTATGAAAAAATTTCCCTATGATAGTTTTTAGTCCGTTTTTTTACTATTGATTATATCTGGAGAATTAATGTCCAACAGCATGAATAAGTGTTCAATCCAGGAATTGGTACAGGACCTCTGGCCTTCCATACCAACGCTCTGTTGTGCTATCACTGGCAACTCTGGTAAAAAAAAAAAAAAAAAAATCACTCTGGCATTATTTTGAAATTAGCACACACTGGTCTGGAAACGCTTTAAAAAAGGTACTTATGAAACCATACACGGATTAATTTATTTTGTATATCTATAATACATTATTATTTGGTAAATAAAGCTGTTAATTTGCAGAAAACAAAATGTATCCAGAAAGAAATATTCGACAATTAAGAAACGACTGCATATGCAATTGAAAACAAACGATAAATATCCAAACTTATTTAAAATAAATGAACGTTGTGGCGTGTAATGATTTATTTTATTTTTGATAATTATGCATCATTTATTGAAAGACAAATATTTAAATAAAGAATAAGTATCGCTTAATTTAACGTTATTGAAATTTCAAATACATTCCTGAAAATCTCTTAGAAGAACAATAATACTGTTTGAATATTAGATCAGAATCATTGGCTGAAATGATCCAGTATTAAAA
Organism: Maratus speciosus; assembly: GCA_963932465.1. NCBI lineage: Eukaryota > Metazoa > Arthropoda > Arachnida > Araneae > Salticidae > Maratus > Maratus speciosus. Next base: position 195,055,295 of record OZ010793.1, on the reverse strand, counting down.
CAAATATTTGCTCGGTAATTGATTGAATTGAATACAGGTTTATTTCTCCCTGCTACGTAATTCAAGAGATTTATTCAGAAATTTATAAAAAGCGGCATTGTTTATTATGTATATATATATGTTTAAGAAATTAATCCATCAAAATTTATATTTTAAAATTTATATATTTTAAATTAAGATACCATAGTGCCATGGTCTATTCCTTTTCTTATTACATTGCACTAGAAAATATTAGAAATCTATATTGTAACAAACTTCAAACAAAGTTGTGTACGATTCGAATGTGGTTTCTTTTAAATACAATATAAAAAAAAAAAAAACAATTTTTTCTTAATACACAAAAATATAATGTAACAGCAAAAGAAACTGTATAATTACGTCTTCCGGGTTAACCACCATGTCTTATTTAAGAAGTATATATATTAAAAACTAGAAAACAGGAATTCTGCTTTTTTCAGAATTTAGTGTCTTCCCCTATGAAAAAAAATGTATATAAATATAGATAGTACAAAACGTATTTCAGCTTTAAGACTTAAAACATCCGCTTTTATTTTATATAATATGACATCATTCGCATTCCGAAGAAGAATTTCTCATTTACGATCTAGTCTTAAACGACATCTACAGTAAAGTATGCGAGGCTAACGAGAAAGAAAAGCTACCGCGATGCTTTACGTGTATCTTTTATTACAGACCGCTGGAGTACACATGGTGCTCGAATACACCAATGCAGGTGAACGAAAAGAGCATGACGTCGCTCTAGCGGTCTGTAAAAAAATATATCAGGTATGCACCGCGGTAACCTGCTTTTTTCGTACTTCTCGTAAAGTATGCATATGACGTCATTATCGCTAAATAATACAAAATGCAAAATAGGACGTGTCTTCTTGAAACTCAACAAAAATTAGGTTGTCAAATGATTCATATGACTTTATTTGTTTGTAATATTAAAATAGATACTTAAAATTAAATATAGTTTATAATAGCTCTATGTTTTATCATAAATCATTCATTTTTATTTTATTTCTTTAATTAGCAGGTATTTTAATTAGGGTAACTCTAGTATTGATGGCCATAGAGGAGAGATGGCGAGACTAAATATTTCAAATACTATAACATAGATTGCAGCATAAACATTCTTCGTAAGAAAAAGTTCAACGTGTTCATTCATTGCAACATGCAGTTGTGTTTTTCAATTATAAAAAGAAAGTGTAATTTTAATGTTTATTTAATTTAGTGGTTGGATATTTTTGTTGAGTATCTGAATGTTTTGCAGTGCCTATGTCACTTTTTTTTTTTTTTTTTTTTTTTTTTTTTACTATAAGGTCTTTTAAGGCACGTATATAATCCAATCTTTGCTTTTAAGTCTAAGACAAAGACGTACAATGGCGGATTGACGCTTTAAATTGGGTGACAATCTGTCCATCAATTTTAAGGGGAGATGGCCACTTCAAATCGAGGAGAGACGGCTACCTATGATCAATATTTCAAAATTATACGGAGTGAGGATCTTAACAAAATATAATTATGTTTTAAATAATTATATAATTTTTTTATATTTATAATTATATAAATTGATATAATTATTTAAATTTTAACTAATATGAATATTTCATTAGCAATAATATAATAAGACCTAACAATGTTTCAGAAAATATTTAAAAAATACGGAAATGTTCATTCCAGAAAGAGATAAAGTTGATAAATAAACTTAAAACCGTGAAAAATCTGAAATAAACGCGAGAAAAAAACAAAATCATGACGATTCCAGTAGCGAAGAAGATGAAATACATTTGAAATTATTAGATTCTACAGAATCTGATGTAATGGAATTGGATGAGTATCGCTGTGTTGGTTGCGGAGAAGAATATAATACCATAACCAAAAAGGTTTACTGCATACAATGCATAAGGTGTCAGAAGTGATTCTATGAAACTTGTACAAACCATCAATATCTTTGCCGAAAATGTGTTAAAATTTTACGAAAAAAGAATGATTGAAATTATATTTCACATTTTTTTTTTATTAAAGTTTTATTCACAGATTTTCCGTGATATAATTACATCATTACAAATTTCTATGTGTTTTTCATGATTAACTACATGAAATGTGTTATTTTTTGATATTTTCACTTCATTTTAACTTTCTTGTATTGGATGGCCATCTCTCCTCGTCTTGAAGGAGAGATGCCTATCTGCTATTTTAATTTAAATTTTGTTTCCCAATTTTTTTCTAGATATTTAATTATTTTTTGTCCTAAATATGATAAGCATATGTATAAGAGTTTCAAATATGCATAAATATTTCTTATATTTGCATTCTAATTGTTTTATTTCAATCTTTAAAAACTATGGCCATCTATTCTAGAGTTACCGTACATTTTTTCCAGTTGATATGGGAAAAGGGCAACAAACAGATATAATTACTATTTTTGAATTTTTTTCCTTTACTTTCTAAAGAAATGGGGAATTTAAGTTGCCAACATTAAAAGAAAATTCTTTATAAACTACAAAAAAAAAATAATAATAATAATATCTCAAAAATAAATTGAGATGTAATTTTCAAACAAATAGCATTTGAAACTACTTTTTTACCAGAAACGACTGTATAAAAATTTAAAATATGCGATGCTTAGAAATTAAAAAAATATAGTAAAGTATTTAACAGTACAATGATACACCTGCTTTGTTTTACGGCTAGCTTATACAACGGAAAGCTATTTTTTGGAGACGACACTTTAATTGTTGGACGAAAGAAATAGCATACCGGGGGCTAAAATTATTTTTGCTGCCAATGGTGCTTAGAAATGTTTCTGAATATTTTTTATAGTGCTTTAATAAATTTTATCGACCCATAATATAGGTTTTTTGAATGCTATCAATTTTCTATTAAACATTTTCAGCATAGTAGCAAGGGCAATAAAATAATATTAATGTTGATGTGTCTTCTATGCTGTGGTAAAGATGCTCCTATAGATGATACAATTTTGTTTCGATATCACGTGCCCTGATCTTTTGCAAAAGATAGAAAGAGCAGTTGCCGCACTGAAAGAACAGTTCCTTTTAAATTTTCGGCAGAAACACGCATCACCAATCATAATACTTTATAACGGATTCTTATATAATGCATTTGTAGCTGATTGATGTCGAGTCAGGGATTGTTGTTACGACCGACATCTAAGCATATTCTAATATTTTAAAAGCCTCCCTAGAAGAAGACTTTACTGCATGAGTTATACAGGCATAGTTGATGAAGAAGTTGGTTAATAAAATTGTTGTGTAAAATTAAATAGCCTTTTTCACTTTAATTTTCGTGGTTTAAGCTTTTTTTAAATATTTTAACACATTTTATGATGTAAGAGAAACTTTTCGAAATTTTATGTTTAGATTTTAATGTTCTGAGGAAAATATGATATGCTGTTTTATGATATCAATTAAAATGTCATGTTTAAAATCATGTATAGATTTAGCAAATAAAGCCTTTGTGCAACAATATTAAAAAGCAGAAAAACCAACGTTTAAAATGCACAAATAATATATGAAAAGCAGCAAACAGCTGTTTCGAATCTACTAGCGAGATTCTTAAACCCAATCTTAAACATCCTGTTAAACAATGTCTGAAAAATTTGCGTTCTGATCCAAACTTAATTATTACTAAGGCCGACAAAGGTGGTCAGATTGTTCTTCTCGACAAATCTACGTATTTGGAAAAAAACCATAAATTAATTAATGATGGTCCGTATGTGGATATCCGCAAAGACCCTTCCACTAGTGAAATTAACTCTATTAAGTCTGCCATTAAGTCTTCTTCCATTATTCCTGCTAACTTTAAGAAGTCCCTTATTCCGTCTATTGCGCATTGTGCCAGGTTTTATGCTTTACCTAAGGTCCATAAACCTGACATTCCTTTTAGACCTATTGTCTCTAGTATCGGTACAGCTTCTTATAAGCTTGCCAAATATTTAGTTTCTGTTTTTTCCCCACTTTTGAGCAGTAACTGTTTCACTGTTAAGAATTCTTTTGATTTTGTTAAAAAACTTCATAATTTTAAGCCGCAGGGTCACATGATGGTTTCTTTTGATGTTAAATCATTATTTACAAACGTTCCGGTTGAGGGGGCTTTAGATTGCCTCAAGAAAAGGCTTTGTGAATTCCATTTCTCTTATTTTGAAATCGAGGAACTTATACTTCTCACTCGCGCTTGCTTGTCGCAAAATACGTTTGTTTTCAATGGTAATTTCTTCCGTATGATTGACGGTTTGGCTATGGGTAATCCTCTTAGTCCAATTTTATGCGATATTTATATGCACTATTTTGAGGTCAAGCTTTTTGAAATCTTAAAATTTCCGTTCTATGTTCGTTATGTTGATGATGTTTATGTCCTGATTGAAATGAATTCGGATATTAATCATATTCTCTCTATTATGAATTCCATTGATCCCTGCATTCAATTTACCTCTGAAATTGAGACCAATAACTGTCTTTCTTTCCTGGATGTCCTTGTTATTCGTTGTGAAAATGACTTTCAGACTACCGTCTTTCGTAAACCTTTTGCTGTCAGTCTCCCACCTCACAGGTATTCTTCTCATCCCCCTAACCAGAAATTCGCTGCTTTCAATACTTTTGTTTTTCGAGCTACTAACATTTGTTCCACTCATCAGTTACTTAGTGCTGAACTTAATTACCTCAAAGCTATTGCTGTCGATCGTGGTTATTCCTCTAATATTATCGACTCTATTTATAAGAAATTGACGAAATCCGACCATTCTGAAAAGCATTCTAATTTCAACTCTAATACTTCAGTTGTATTACCATTTTTTCCTAAAATCAGTCAGCAAGTTGCTAAAATCCTAAGAAGGTTTGATTTTAAAGTTATTTTTTCTCCTGTTAATAAAATCCCTTTTTCAAATCTCAAACACCCCGTTGATCGCCTAGATAATTGGGGCATTTACCAGATCTCTTGTCAGTGTGGTCTTTCTTATATTGGTCAGACTAAACGTGCTCTTAGATTTCGTTTAAAAGAGCATGAAGGTTATGTTAAAAATCAGGAGCTCAAACGTTCTTCTATTGCTCAACATTCTTGGTCTTCTCAACATAGGTTCGATTTTTCCTCAGCCATCATTATCCAAAAATGTTCTTCTAACCTTGATCTTGATTTTTGGGAAGCTTACCATATCATTAAAAATTCTCACTCTTTAGTCAATGACTTATCTAGTACTCCAGATTTTCCAAGTATTTGGAAAGCGTTAATTTAATTCCACTTTTTTGGTTTCTTTTCTCTACTTCTCCGGTAGATGTCGCTACTTGTCCACCCAGTCGTTTCCACTGCTTCTCTCTCATTGGTTGTTTCGGCGCCTTCGCCACCCGCATAGGGTATAAAAGCCAGCGCGTCTCTGTCTATGATTTTGCTCAGCCTTGCTTTTTCTAGCACGCTGTTCCTTTCGCACTGAAGTAGAATCTCGCTAGTAGATTCGAAACAGCTGTTTGCTGCTTTTCATATATTATTTGTGCATTTTAAACGTTGGTTTTTCTTCTTTTTAACATGTATAGATTGTTTACAGAGACTTGCCATAAATTTAAATGTTTCGTTGTTTACTGCGAGTCGACATCAGCGTTATTGATAATGCTTGGAATTAAAATGAATATGCATTATTAGAGTCTGCAATCTGGTCGTGTAAATTCAATTTACCCGAACCTGATCTATCAGGATAAGGGCGAACTAGCGCTAATATTTTTATTGAAGTGGAATTCAGGTGGAGTTTTGACTCTTACTCAACGGATTTAGTAATCAGTGTCTGAAAAGAAATTTATCAAATGAAAAGCTTTATTAAAATATAAATGACTATACATGATTTTTTTCACATCAAAGGTAAAAACAGACATTAGAGATGCAACTTTATTACAATTTACATACTTACAGTAAAGTAATATTTTTCACTCTGGGTTTCGAGTTAATTTTGAGTTGAAATGCCTTGAATTCGTTTTGGGAATTGATTCGATGAAAATAAATTTCAAAATTTTATCTCGTCATTCGGTGAACGAAAACTGAATTTTAGGATTCGTGTCTTGAATAACTCGCATCGTGCAAATTTATGTGGTTAAAAATTAATGCTTTCCACAAATAACCGGAAGTGGGATCCAATCCCTTGGAGCCGTGTTATTTTTGTCTTAAAATTTACTTATGTTATCCAATATAAGTTCAGCTTTTCATTCTTTTTTCACGCTGGTTTAATATCATTATCGTAAAAATAATTTTTTTCTCAAAACTAAATATGGTTTATAGATATCTGACTGTCTGTATATCTGCATCTTTATAGCACCTAAATCTTAGAGTACATGGAATATGTACAATATAGCGTAAATATAACATAAACAATTACCACCAAACAATTTTCAGCGCAATCTAAACATAACATCCTTTTCACCATCGCAAAATTTACATGCATACTTTTCATATTCATATTCACTATTTTAAAAATATTTGAAAGTGCAATAAATTATCCATAAATATACTCCCAAACTTGATGTCACAATTATCAGCTACAATTCTGCATGTGAACAATCGCGCTATTGACTTTACGTTCCATTCTGAGTGCCAGCGAAATCCAGAAATGTGTCTTTCGACGCATTCGAAATGAAATATTTAGTTTTATCAAAGGACTATCATTTATCATTTTTACTATGACATCATTTCACTCACTGAAGGCCTCTGAAATTAGATTATCAATTTGAGTGTCGGTGGACTGGAAAAAATACTGAAATGTGGCAGCTTTATGAGTTAAAATGCGTTTATTTAAGTCGTAACGTTATTTCCTTTTCATTTTGTTAAAGATATTTTTAACTGTAATGCGAAAATCGCATCCGAAATATGGTAATTCTAATATTCCTCTGTAAAATTCGGTTTAAATTAAACAGGTGAAATTTTTGACGACAGTTTCCCGAAAAACTTTTGCTGTACGTTTACCCCCTCATTATAAGTCCAGTCATCCCCTACATCAAAATCTTGCAGCTTTTAATACTCTTGTTTTCCGTGCACGTAAAATTTGTTCAAATTCTGATTTATTTAATAGTGAAATTAACTATAGAAAAGCAGTTGCCATCGATCGGGTGTTTAGTTTGAATATCGTTAACCGCATTTTATCTAAACCTGAGATAATCACCGGCTCTATTCCAGCAAATAAAGATTTAAAAAAAAATATTATTGTCTTACCTTATTATCCTAAAATCAGTACCAAATTTCTCGTATTCTCAATAGGTTTAGTTTTAAAGTTGTTTTCTCTCCAGCCAATAAAATTATTTCTCCAATCTTAAAGATCCTATTGACGATCATAATACATGGAGCATTTACAGAATTTTTTGTGAGCGCGGCCTCTCTTACAACGAGCAGATGAAGCGTGCAATTAGAACTAGGTTGAAAGAACACCAGATTTACGTTAGAAAGCAGGAAATTGAAATATCTACAATAGCGAAACATTGTTGTAATTCCAACCACCAGTTTAATTATCCAGAGGCAAAAATTATTCAAAAATGCTAATCAGTTTTTGATCTAGACTTTTAAGAAGCTCACTATATTCATAAACATACTTCCACCTTAGTAAATTATATGATCAGCACCCCTTTTCATTCACCAGTGTGGAGAGATCCTACGCAGTGACCCCTTTTTCAGTTAGTTTTGTTCAATTACGTCATTTCTTTGCGATATATAAACTCTCGCTTCTTCCTTTTCAATCAATCCGTAAGCCATTTCTCGGGGCTATAACCGAGGGGTTTTCGAACCCATCTTAATTCCTTTTTTTCCCTTACTGATGAAGGGGATTCAGGAATCCTAGAAACGATCGTATGGGTATTTTTTAACATTCTGTACGTTATTTGTGCGTAAAACCGTTGTTTAAGATTTTAGCTTTTTATTAAAATTCGCAAAAAGTTTAATCTATGCTTATCAGGTGAAATTGGTTTAGAAACAGAAAAATGTTTTTAGAAAAACAGAACTGAAATATGTTCAGTGTTTAAAAGCTTAATACAAAAAATAAATAATATATATATTTATTTATCTTGATTGAAATGTTGTCAAATTAAGCCACATTTTAAGGAAGAATAGATGGATGTCGGCATGTACAAAAACACACATCTAGTTTATTGCTAAATTTTAATTTCCCCTAGTATATGAAGAAAAATACTCAAGTGTTATTTATGTTAGAAAAGCCGCCAGAAAGTTTCATGTATTTCAGCATAATTTCTCTTCTACAGCGTGTCTTTATTTTAGCAGCAGTAAAGTAAAACAAACGGGTAAGTGTGATCACAGATCACACAGAGGTTTTCGTTTAATATTCCTTTCAAAACAATTTATTCATTTGCAAAATCTGTTAGTTCCACATTTCGCAACCAGGGGGTGCACTCTATTCTAAGCAAACCTCTATCCGAACGAAACTACGTTTTACAAACTATCAGTAGATATATAGTTCGGGCCCATAGCACCGAAGATAGATAGACACCCCCTGGCGGTAAAAATTGTAACTATAATATGTACGGCTGTGGTACATAACATGAAAGAATGGTCAAAGGAGCGTCGTAAAAGTTAGAAAAGTGCACCTGGGGTGAAAAGTCTGGAGTTTAGAAAAATTGCTAAAAATACAGAAGTTAGAGACCGCAGGGTTAAATAATATAAGACTTTATGACAATTTTATGATTCTTCGTGTGGTCGCAAGTATTCTGCTATAAGTATACAAAATTTCCCATTTCCAACTTAATTAGGGGCTGAGTTCGAAAAATTGCTTAAAATACACAAGTTAGAGCTCAGAGGAGTAAATTTAAGACTTTTTCAAAATTTTATGATTTGTCTTTTCGTGTGAGGTGTTCAGCTATAAGTATCCAAAATTTCAAATCTTCAACTTAATTAGGGGCTCAGTTAAAAAATAAAAAATAAAAGCTTAAAATAGACAAGTCAGAGCCCATAAGGGTAAATATTAGACTTTTTTCAAAATTTTATGATTTGTCTTTTGATGTGAGGTGTTCAGCTATAAGAATCTAAAATTTCAAGTCTTCAACATAATTAGGCGCTCAGTTAGAAAGAAAAAGCTTAAAATACACAAGTTAGAGGCCAGCGGGGATAAATATAACACTTTTGTAAAATTTTATGATTTCTTGTTTGATATGAGGTATTCAGCTACAAGTATCCAAAGTTTCAAGTCTCCATCATGAATAGTTTCTGAGAACGGGCTCTATGACAGACAGACAGGCAGGCAGAGGAATGAGACGATTAGGCTTCGTCCGATGAATGAAAACCTAACTAGCAGAAGGCAAAAGCATTGTAATCAACGCCCTTGAGCTAATTCATAAAGTAAGATTTGAACATTCTGTAATTTTAGGCGGCGGGAAAATATGTTTTTCTTCTCATTTTACTTTTTATTTGTTATTGCATTTTCGGTGTAACGATTGTGTTTTAAAATAAAATCTGAGATCTTATAGAGGATATGCTATATGACTTTTCCCATGAAAATTGAGATTTCGAAAGGAAGCAAGCATGTAAAAGAGCTCAAAATACGACTGTACTTTTATTCTAAACTTTCTTTGAAACGCAAGGTTTTCAATAAAAATGTAGTTTATTACGTCGACTTATGATTTGACAGCTCATGTGTGTATTTCATGTGTGCAGTTTCGTTTGTTTTCAGGCCGAAAGAATGGCATCTATAATTGTTATAAAAAGCGGTTAATCTGATAAAATTATAATTGACTGTGATAACACATGTATGCACCCTGTTTATTGTCTCTCATGCAAACGTCCGTCTTTTTATTCCTTACTACCACTTAATAGTACTGTGGGTGTTACCACTTTTACTGTACACGCCCTTGACGCAAATTGTCGCTCCCTTTCACGATCAGCTAGGGAGAATATGAAATGCATGAATATGTCTACGGCCCAGCTCCAATAAAAGTTATAGACAATAGAATATGCAGTCTGAGTTATTTTTATTTATTTATTTATTTATTTATTTATTTATTGTAAATTGCTAATCGTAAATATTGTATGTTTTATATGATTGAACTAGACAAATTCTTGGCTCATTACAGATTATATTCTACACGAAAGAGTATAAATTATGGAAATTTCTTTCAAAGACAAAAAGTAATTTAACAGAAGATTCAATGGTGATTGTAAACTCAAACCTGTGAGTAAGCCTGCCTAAAATATGTATGTATTTTATTTCGTTATTATAGAAATTCTAACGGCTTCTTAGGCGTTGTTAGATTACTTGATTGCTTTGATGTCGAAGCTCCATGGCATACTTCTCAGTATTATTATTTTTTTAAGAAGAATTTTTTTATTTTTTCTGAAATTAATTTTTAAATTTTTTCTATAAAAATGGCAAATTGCACTTGTGGAATTGTTTTACTGTTTCTTATTGTTTTCGCATGTTTTGTGCTGTGTTTTTATCTGTCTATTATTCTGTGCTAAAGATATAATTCCCTTTTTACATTTACAGACAAAGGAATTTGCTTTTAGACATTTCTTAGTATTCTCGTCAGAACACAGAGGAATGTCAGATTACAGGAATTGAGATAAAAGAAATGACACATTTTACAAGAGGTTCAAGATAAGCTAATAGTCCTATCAGAATGAAAAACATGTAATTCTAGGGGCGCAAAACTAACCGATTTTTCCTTCTTGGACATTAGTGATTCGATGTAAAAATATCCATTTGATACATTTCTATGTACTCCGAATTCTGTAATCGATTTATTTGTATTTCTTAGTTTGTACTTCTTCTTCTTTTGATTTTCTGTTTCGACCTTCAGAATGTTTTAAAGGCGCTGATTCAGCTTAATAAATTTTATTGTGAGTTTCTTATGTTCGGATGTATATTCATGATCATTTGCATTGTAATGTGTTTAGAAAATGTACAGAAATAGAATGTTTAGAAGAATTATTAATGCGTAACGATTGCTTGTAATTAGAAAATTTCTTGCCGTAGCTTTTCAATTTGTGTTTAAGAAAATTTGTACAGTTTCAATCATGAGAACATTGAAAGACTTTTCTAAAATTTAATAATCTGTAAATTTCAGTAACTTAAGAAAAATGTATCACTTACGTCACTACTTTTGCATGAAATTTCTTCTAACAATGTGCTTGGTTCCGCCTGAGAAAAAATGAATAATTCTTGACCGGATTTTTTTTATTCGCCTTTAAGATTTTCTGGAGAATTTTGACTGCAGACTGACTAACGCGAGCACTTATAAAATTTGATGATTTACTTCATTGAGAATTTCATAAAATTACTTATTTTTCTATTTCCTTTTACTAGTTATTGTCTTAAATGAAATGCAAGAAAAATAGAAGATTTGTTTTACAAATTAGTTTGAAATACGTTTCTCGCTTTTCATATTATTTGTCCAAGTTATATCAGACTAACATATAATACTAGCTCTAACATTGTAAAGAAAGATTAACAAAGTCTAATGAGGTAATTTTTTATCTCCCCTTCCCTACCTTCGTTCTTATCCATTTTATGTTTTTCTTCTAATATGTTTTGAATGTTTTAATACACGTTTATTATACGTACGTATTTTTAAATAATAATAATGCAAAATGTATGTGCTATTGAAGTTTCTCTGCTATTCGTGATGTTTTTCCCAAACAGTTTTCATTTCATTAGGATTAGGTTCTATAGCTAGAATACAAAATCTCTCTCTTATGAATATATGTAACTAGTTTTAAAAATGCATGTGAGAAGCACTGTAAAATACAGTCGAACCCCGTTAATACGCGCCCTGCTTAATACGCGAAACCGCTTAATACGGTCCCTTGAAAAACGCCTATCTTTTTTCATTAAAAAAACCCCTTTTAATACGCGAATGGCTAATACGCGAACCCGCTTAAGACGCGCAATTTTATCAGTCCCTTGGCAATAAAAACCTACGTTTAATACGCGAATGAGCTTGGTTTGAACAGAGGAGGTTTTAGAGGGAATAATGTCCCAAGAATTACATACGGCAATTCTTTAAACTAGGAATGCCTTTTTCTGTCCAAATTTATTACATCCATGAATAGCTTTACTCAAATTATCCGTTTTGAACTTTTCCTTTGGTAAAGGAGAAATCTTTTTCGGCGCTGATTACTATTTATAGTGAAACAGACCAGAAAAAAAGAAGAGAAAATTTTACTGCTAACGATGTGACCCCCTCCTAACTTAGAGCACTGTCGATTCGCTGTTTGGTAAGTGCTGTGACTACGAAGGAAGAGGATTGTTTGTCGCTCCCGGTAGAATCTGATCTACGATATCCATGTGTGCTTTTAAAAGTTTAATCTAGACTTTACGATGGAAAAAGAGCAAAACATATTAAAAGAAAGGTTCTCTGTCCTTGAGAAGTTACAAATTATAAGTCAGTTAAATTCCCAGACTGTCCTGAATAAGTCTGCGTTCTCCAAAGAAAAAGGCATGCGGAATCAACTTTAAGGACTTTGGTGAAGATTAGGGATGTCATCGTTAACCAATCTGTTGTTGGGGTAACAAGGAACCAGAAAATAAAAACCACCACGTTTGAGGACGTGGAGAAAAAACCACCAAGTTTGAGGACATGGAGAAGGCCCTTCACGAGTGGTTTTTTCACGGCGCGATCTACGACTATTCCAATAAGTGGCAAGCTAATCCAAGAAAAAGGCATCCGATATTGCAGCAAAAATGGGATTGTACATTTCAATGCCCAAATGAATGGATGCATCGATTTAAAGCTGACCACGGGAAAAAAAAAATTCAAAAAAGTGTGGGATGAATCAACAGCTATCAACAATGAAGGCATCGATTGTTGGGGAAAAAAACGTGTTTCTGTAGTTTGTAAAAAACTACTTAAGCCGTGATATTTGCAAAGTGCACGAATTTGGGCGATTTTACAAAATTAAATCGAACAAAACAACGGCTATAAAAAGAAAAACATGTCCTGGAGGTAAATTGAACAAAGGCCGTCTTGCTCTTCTTCTGGATGCCAAATTTGATGGATCAGACAAGCTAAAGCTTCTGGTCATAGGGAAATCCCGCAACCTGCGATGCTTTAAAAACGCCAAAAATCTTCCTTGCTTGTATGAAAGTCAGCACAGAGCTTGGATAAGCGGCACCCTTTTTAGGTGCGTTCGTAATTATATAAATACGTAGCACCTATAGTCGTCGTTCAGTCCGTCTGTCCGTCCGTCCGCATATAACAGAGCAAAAACTACCCAACCGAATGGTCTGAAATTTTAAATATATGATTGTTGTAAAATTTCGTCGAGCCATTTCAAATTTTATGAAAATCGGATGTATAGTTTAATTACAGGGACATTCAAAAGTTTTTCTTTACATTACGGCCAACGGGAAAAAATTATTGCAAGTGCATTTTAATGATGTTACCTTCTTCCGAATGGTCTGAAATTTTAAATATATAATTGTTGCAAAATTTTGTCGAGCCATTTCAGATTTTTTGAAAATTGGATGTATAGTTTAATTACAGGGACAGTCAAAAGTTTTCCGTTACATTACGGGCAATGAGAAAAAAATTATTGCAAGTGCATTTTAATGATGTTACAGAGTATGCATTTATGAAGTGCAAAAAATATACATTCGGTACAATATAGGGTGCAGAAAATATTTATAAAACTAGTTATAGTACGAACGCACCTCATTTGCCACGTTTGACGAGCAATTTCCTACTTGTTTAACACTGGTTCATGATTTTGACCGGCGTATTAGAAAAGAATCACGCCATGTGTTATTGCTTGTGGACAAAGGTAAATTACAAAACTCGCGTAGTACGCACCTTCACCAAATGTAATACGGCAGCAACCATTCCTGCTAAAAGTGTCGGCCTATTACAGTCCTCGACATTCACATGCTTACTGTAGCATGGGAGAGTGTCACACTAACGACGATTACAAATTGTTTTAGAAAAGGGTGGTTTGGAAGCAGTGATGACATCATTTGTAAAGAACAGACCTCGCACCCTGATGTTGAAGAACACTGACGCGTTCACTAATATCGACAAATATCTAGTAACCTCCGAGCGCAGAAGTCTGGATGGCATCAATTGCGACTGGTAAACCGTATGAGCAGAAAGAAGAGAATGAACCTGCAGCCCCTGCCCTTGAGGTCTGCACGGGCAGTCATTTCCAGGCCCGGGCCCGGCCCGACTCATAAAAAAAAAATTCGGCCCGGTAAAAAGTTAAAAGTTCGGCCCGAGCCCGGCCCAGCTCGTAGGAAAAATTTTATTGCCCGGCCCGGCCCGTTATAACAGCTAAAAGTTCGGCCCGAGTCCGGCCCGGCCCGAGAAAAAGTTAAAATCTCGTCCCGAGCCCGGCCCGGCCCGAGTGAATTTCTACAAAACATTGATTTTTACGTCGATTTGGTTAAAAATTTGTCTCATACGAGGAGTTCAGGGCAACAATATTTATCTTAACTTTCTTTCATGTTTATAATCTTCATTTTTATAGAAGTGCCGCAGAGTGCGATTTTTGTAAAAAATAAATCTCTATTTTTTGAATGTAAATGCTTCAGTTATCATTAATATTGTTAATCCATATTCCATGTATTGAAGTGTTAAAAATCTGAAAAATGCTATACAGTAAAATCTAAGACGAAATTGCATAGAAAAAAAATGCGTTATAGACAAGTTCCCGTCTTAGCAAGTGTAAATGTATTATATATTATTTTCTTACGCATTAGTATATTAATTTTACATGGATCAACACGTTTTTCAGTTTAAAAAAAGATTCCGTCATAGGCAGGTTCTTTTTCACACATTTTACTATATTTTCATTTAACTATATTTTAAAAAGCGTAGAAATCTACTATTCTTTAAAAAGGATGAATTTTAATGTTTAATTGTAGAATAATGGCGATTTAAAAATGTATGCATTTTTAGAAAGAATTTTTCGGTCAAGCCTAATTTGAATGACATTTGAACGGACCAGGCCACGCCGAGACAATGATTTTCATACGAAAAATATGAAAAATGCTATACAGTAAAATCCAAGACGGAATTGCATAGAAGAAAAAATGCGTTATAGACAAGTTCCCTTCTTAGCAAGTGTAAATGCATTATATATTATTTTCTTACGCATTAGTATATTAATTTTACATGGATAAACACGTTTTTTCAGTTTAAAACAAGATTCCGTCATAGGTAGGTTCTTTTTCACACGTTTTACTATATTTTCATTTAACTATATTTTAATAAGCGTAGAAATCTACTATTCTTTAAAAAGAATAAATTTTAATGTTTAATTGTAGAATAATGGCGATTTAAAAATGTATGCATTTTTAGAAAGAATTTTTGGATCAAACCAAATTTTAATGACTTTTGAACGGACCAGGACACGCAGAGACAATGATTTTCATACGGGCTGGGTCAAAACTAGGAGTGAAAATTTGGGCCGTGAAGACTAGGAATGAAACCAGTCCCGGCTATGTACAGAAAAAATAAGTTAGGTCCGGCCCGACCCGAACCTTTTGGAAGAAAGTAATTCCCGGATCGGCCCGGCTCTTCAGAAAAGAGTATGGCCCGGGCCCGGCCCGGCCCGGCTTCGGGCCATGGGCCGACCAGTGCAGATCTCTACCTGCCCCATTTCGATTCTTCAAGGTTACGGAGGCGTTCAGAGAGGGCTTTACCATCATCTGAATAGGGCTGAAAACATCATGTTGCATACATCATCGGCCGCATGTCACTTTGCAAAAAAAGAATTTTTAGTTTAAAACAAAGGAATTTTTAAAGACAAAAGCACTAAAGGAATTTTTATGTCATTACTGACTTTATTAACTTTTAACTTTTGGTCTTTTATATCGGCATTTTAGTATTATCGTGACAATGTTCTCTGTTTGTTCTGCAAAGCTAACAAGAATTTTAATTTTGTTAACATTAGTTTTAGTTTACATGGTCAGCACAAATTTTCATGTTCGTTTTATTCAATTTTATGTGACGTATGTAATAAATGTAATTTTGAAAATACTTATAAGATTTTTACTTAAGACAATAACTGTTATTTGAATTTCCAGATATCGAACGTTCCTGTTTAACAAACGCATAGTGATAAAAACAAATAAAATGTCATTTTTTTTCTTAAAAACGCTAAAAACTGTCATAAAGACGTCTTTTATACGTATAGGTTGTTATTATATGGATTACTGGTCAAAATTCGCGAACTTTGCTTAATACGCAAACCCGTTTAATACGCGAATTTTGATAGGCCCCGTGATTCGCGTATTAACGGGGTTCGACTGTATATATGAACTTCGAAAGTAAGCATATTTAACTGTCTTCAAAATCTAAACAGATTTTTGAAACGATTTGTTTCTGTAGATTTTATTTGAAGCAATTTTATATAAAAACTGGAAAATAAAATATCGGCTACCAAACTCGGTTGAGAATACACTAACTTTTAGATTTTTTGTTAGTGCAATATATTTAATGAGGTGGAACCAGTGACGCCTTTTTATGGAGGCTAATACTACGTTGCCAATTTCCCATTCATAAAGATTTTAATTTTTTGGAAAATGTATTTATCCTTATTTGTCAAACTAAAAATTAATTTCAGAAATTTTCTCAATAGCTAAAATAAATTGTCGTAATTGGCTAAAACAAAAACTTTAGCATGAATAAGCAGTACTAGCAGAAATCAATAATTTACTGTAAAATCTTGCTGCTACACAGTTTCAAATAAAGACACGATTATGAGCATTTTGGCTATTTTTTTTTATTTTGATGAAAGAGATACTGTTTAAATACTTTTTTTTTAAAATAATATAGCAACACAAATAAGAAAGTTGAGATTTTCTGAAATTTTACGTCTATGTAATTTACTGAAATTTAACGAATGATATTATTTTACGTACAAAAAATGTGAGAATAGGCAAAGGATGATTTTTAAGGCATTTGGAAAATACCGTATTACAACAGAATTAAACTGATTCAATAACTTTTTAGTATGTTTGAAATAAAAAACCACCAACGGTGCGTAGCAATTCATGCAAAAGTCTTTTGTTTGTTTTATTACTAAATACTGAAACCTAAATAAAGTGATAAAAGTACACATGTAATAACTATAACACGTGTGTAACTGTGTACACATGTCAAAGTACACTGACTATAATACTGTATTTCATACACCTTTTCAATGATAAGCAAATTTTTCTAAAAGTGGTATCCAAACGCCCGTTTCTTTAATACTCTCATTTATACTCTTTTTCTTTTGATATATTCACTTTATTACATAAACTATATTGAATAAAAATGTTATGCTGTAAGAAAGTAAGCAATAGCAGTTTGAAAACTTAAACAAAAATCTATTTTCTTCGAAATAAGTTATGTCTTTTTTCTTATATAAAAATAGCAAATAAAGCCTCTGTGCAAGAATATTAAAAGACAGAAAACGAACGTTTTAAAATGCTAAAATAATACACAAAAAAGCGGCAAATTGCTGTTTCGAATCCATCATTCTTTGTCAGTGTGGCAGAGAGCAATGTACAGCGTGCTAGAAAAAGTACGACTTGGCATAATGACAGAGAAACGGGCACTTTTTTGTGTAGTATTTGTGCATTTTTAAAAGTTGATTTTCTGCCTTTTCTTACATTTTAAAAATCAGAATTGCTCTCTTCCTAAAAGTGTACTCAGAGAGCTGTAGTTTCATTTTAACAAAGTTTTATAAAATCACTGCACATTTAAAAAAGTTTTAGTCTAATTCGTTTGAAGGATTATGTTACCAATAAAAGGAAAAACAGTCAATATTTGTGCTTTTCTACGTATGAACTTGTTACAGAAGGACTTCACCCTGAAATTTAGAAAATCAGTCCTTATCAAAGTAGCAAGTCAAATACTGCTAAACGAATTCACAAAAAGTGATAGCATTAAAGATGCGGATCCTTCAGGCAAACCACTGATGACACTAGATAGTGTTAAAATAATCCGAAAACCGTTTATTTGTTTACGGAAGTCATTAACTCTAAGAATTTGTTGTTAACAGGGCATTTTAAATTCTACTATTTAGAAAATTGTACGTTATTATTTAAACAATCGTCTATATCACATTCAAATGATTTTGAAATTTACAACGATTCTGTTCTGTTCAGTAAGGTATGTGTTACGATTTGCTGAAAAATGAATATTAATGCGAGTGAAATCCTACTGCAACTGCGTTAATACAAATAGACGATCACAAATAATGCTTTTTTTGCATCTGTAGAAATCCCATATAAGCATAAGGTTACCTGAACACAAGGTATTTTGACTTATTTCTCAGCTATATATAGAGATTTTAATATCTTGTACATCATTCAAAGTACAAACTTCAGTTTATCCAGTTTTGCACTAATTATAACTCTTGCATTTAGTTTTATCAAATTCGTTACTCTGACCGTTACGACAAATTCATAATGACAAAATTTCCCACTGTTTTTTTCAACAATGTATCTATTCATTAATCATTTTTACAGAAGATAATTTATTTCAAAGAACAACGATGACTAAAATTTTATGGAAATATTTTTGTTAGAATAAATGGGTTGACTTCTTTCAAACAAAACTTTCATTTGATAGATAAATGTGTTTACTCGGGAGTAAACGATCGTTCAATGTTTGAGGTACCTCATCAATTTCCTTTATCCAATGAATAAAAGTCAAAATGTTGTATCAAAGAAAATAATCTTCTACAGAAAGAACTTTAAATTATCGGTAGGAAATATTGATTGAGAGGTTTACGTTTTTAAAATATAAGCTACACGTAAGAGGTTTTAGAAATTGAATGTTAGTTATTATGTGCAATTTTATGCTTTCATGATAATTAAACATGTATTGCAAAAATTACAACGAAAGTATGTGCAAAGTTGACGCAATTAAAATTTTGTTGTAATATTACTACGAAATATTTTTGAATACTGCCATTAATATTCTATATCTTTTAAACCATCCATGTAGCTTAATCTGCGGAAATACATATATTATGTTTGTGTTTTGGAACAAGAAGACATTGTATTTAATATACTGTAAAAGAAACCAATAAAAGTTTCTTGTTATGTGAACACATTTTCATTAAATTTATGTAAAAATGTGTTTTCTTAAAATTTAAATGACAGGAATCTTTTTTTCCTTTTTTTTTTTTTTTTTTTTTTTTTTTTTGTTGACATTCAGAAACCCCTTGAGGAAGAACTAAGCAAAAATAAATAATATAATTAAATAAATTAGAAATAAGTATATAGATTATAAGAAGAAAATTAAATAAATAAAAATAAATCTCTCTAGGTTTCAAGAGCTGTTTCTAGAGTAATTTTAGAATTTGGAACAAAAAGTATTTATGTTAATTTTATTAGTTCAAAGAAACTGTGGTTAGAGGTGGCACAAATTTGGGAATCAGCAAAACTAATAAAGTAAATGGTTAACCACAAATCGCTTATATAATTTTTGCCACTTCAGATAACTGACAAAAAGATACAATGGAGTTTTGCATATTTTTTCTCTTTATTAAAAAGGCAGGCTTTATCATCAATGTTTCATCAAAATTTGCAAATTTTAAAAATTTTTCATAAAACAAATTCGGTTTGAAAGATTTTTCTTATACAATGTTTTCATTAACACCTTCGTGACGAGTGTCTTTTAAAGAAATTTTAATGTTTTATCACGGATTTTTAAAAACAGAAAGTTTTGTCTGATTGAATCGAAGAAATACTCTGATTAAATAGGGCAAAATTTACAATATAAAATAACTGTTGGAAATAATGAAGGATTCTGAGCACTTTATTCGCCATGTATACGTGAACGCTCGTCCCGAAGTGGTTAATCGTTTTTAAATGAAGCCAATTCATCACAAAGAATAATAATGACTAAAGCCTACTGGAAATGCGGTTCTTAAAATAAATGGGCTCTTTTCTTCGAAGAAAACTTTCATTTTATAGATAAATGTGTTTACTCAAGAATATTAGACCATCGAATATATTCGATGCCTCAGAAATCACTTTTATCCAACGAATAAAAGATTTTGTATCAATGAAAATAATCATTCAAAATTATTTTGGATTTTTTTTATGGGACGGGATTACTCTTATGTTTAAAAAGTATAAGTAACTATTCAAATCACAAATTTAAGATTTATTGAAATTAACAGACGTATCTTTTACTGAAATATAACAAATATACTTATTTTGCGTACTATTAATATGTCAGTAGGAAAAGAAGAATATTTGAAGGCGTTTGGAAAATTTCTTATTACAACAGGATTAAATATAATTTATAACTTCCTAATGAATTTTATTGTTTATTTTAACTTATTATCATTTAAATAAAAAAGTATATATGCGCTAAAAGTTGCATATAAATGCTTACAAAAGAATACCTTTTAATAAACAGGGTTACTAATTTCATAAACTAGTTCTATAAATTAAATAATAACTATGCCAGAAGTGATTACATTACCCATTAAGACTTTAATAACTATACCTACTAGTTTCATACGCACAATCGGTGACGTTCTGAAAATCAGTAATTATATAATAAACTACACTGCTGGCCATTAAAATTGCAACATCACGAAAGAAAGAAAATACAAAAAACGATATTTATTGTACGTAAACAGTATGGCATGAAAACAATATGATTAAATTTGTAAGCAGTTTGGGGGTTTATAGGGGAGCGAAATTAGTGGAAACAGCTGCTCCCCCTGGCAGCTAAAACGACCCTTACCTGGCTAAGCACGGAGTCAAACTGGTCTTGGATGACAGAAACGGGCAATTCATTCCATGCTGCTTCAAGTTTATGCTACACTTCATCAACCCTATTACCTGGAGAGTGGTGGCAGGCCAGTCTCTCAGCAGTCCATGACCAGATGTTTTCAATGGGTGACGGATCTGTTGAACGTGCAGGCCAGGGCAGCAATCGAATACAGTGTATATTGAAGAAGGTTAGAACACCACGTGCAACATGTGGCCTTGTGTTATCTTGTTGGAAGATGGCGTTTGGCAGGCCTCGAAGACAAGGCACAACCACCGGACGTAAGATGTTAGAAATGTACCAATCTGCGTTCAAATTACCGTCGATCCGAACTAGAGATGTGCGCGCCGTATACCCAATATCTGCTCACTCCATCACACCATGTGCAGGGCCCCTATGCCAATATCGCATGCAAGCAGGTGACGAGCGTTTTCCTCGGAGCCACCAGACATGTATACGGTCTTCAGAATACTGTACGCAGAATCGAGATTCGTCTAAAAAGACGACATTGTGCCACTCTTGTGTCAAGCTTAGTCGTTCGGTGTACCAGAGCCTCCGTTTCTGTCTATGCTGCATTGTCAAGACAAGTCGCAGTAATGGTCGCCGTACTGACAGTCCACGCTGCTGCAAACGTCGTCGCAACGTACGAACGCATACTGGGCGCGATATAAACATGTCCATTTCCTGACTAATGGTCCGTGATATTGTTGTACGATTTTGCAGGGCCGACCTCATAATATGTCTGTCCTCTCGGGCGTTCGTCATGGGAGGACGTTGAGATCCTGCATACTGCACAATGACCGTTAGCAACCTATTCATTTCATATTCCCATGACAGTGGTTCAATTTCGAACAGTGCGACGGGCGATAACACGGAACGATAATAGACACTCTCGATAGGAAACGATCCTGCCTCTATCGAATTCCGACACTTGTTGCTAAGCATTTATTCTTATTATTTGAGGCATAAACGATGTTCTGAGAAAACGCCGACCTTGCAATGTGCTTTCCGAATTAGGAATTTACTACGCAACTTTTCTTTTAAGCAGTGTGTCAGATGTCGTTTCTCCCGAATGCTTTGTCTAAATGCGCTGAAATACTAATCATTTGCATATTCCAACCTCTTCTTCCTTTCAGGTGATTTTGAAGTTCATCAGCTATCCTTCCTGGTGTTGCAATTTTAATGGCCAGCAGAGTATTTTAGAAATCAATTTGAATTACACTCCTGGCTATCACATGATCAATATAGGCTGGTTTCTACCATTTGTCAAGCTACCATGTGACCAAGGTAGGCATATAAGTAAACGAGTTGATGCAGTGCCCCAATCATGCTGATACGTTGGCTGCGATTGATGTAAAATGCAAATGTTTATATTTAAACGTAATGTCAATAAATTTCAAGAGAAACATTTCAAAACTTTTTTTTCGAAAATAGTTTATTTAATTGGAACTGTTCTTCAGAATGTGGTGAAACTAGTAGGTCTGTTTATTAAACCATTTATGGGTAATGTAATCACTTATAGCATACTTATTCTTATTTAATTTATAATTTATAGGCTCAGAAAAGTAGTAGTTACATATTTATCATTTAAAGAATGAAATACATGTTTAAAATAAAACAACTTACAGGGAAAAAGATTTATGTAAACATCTGATTTTTATTTTATTACCATAAATGTTGAATCATACATGAAGTGATAATTGTAAATATGTGAAAATATACTATTTTAATAATTTTTTATTAAAGAATTTATTAAATTTATTGAACTGGTAAAAGTTAAATTGATGACATTTATTTCTTTTATAACATGTTTTTATAAGAAATTAACTAAAATCGTTATAAAAGAAAGCAGAAAAATAATTGTTCTTACCTATTTCTTATCGTCCGAGATCTATATTCTTCGTATCGATATTCTACATCGTGCTCTGTTGATCCATTTTGATAATAAGGGAAGTTTTTCGAAGAATTATGTCCGAATCCAGTACAATGACATTGGAGAGCTTATAGTAACTAACGCCACTGGCATTGAGATTTTTCGGACTGATACTTTATGTAAAATATCTCCTGGTCGCATTCCTGTATGAATTTTGCAAAATTATAAAATCCCGTACCAACTGTAGACATTCATATCACAGACAACTATTCTCCAGCTGCCACCTCGATTTGAAATAATAAATACACTGTGTTTCCTCTTCGGGACTCTGCAGACGATAATTTCGGAGCAGATGTTTTATTTTATTTGTCCCCGTAGATTTGTAAGTCGAATGCGTAATACATTTATGAGAATGTCTCTAATTAAACTTTTCTGTTTGAGTATATTTTTTGTGCATTTCCTTTTTGCTTTCAATCAGTTTCAAAATAATTCAAGATAAAAATAGTTGTAAAGGTTCTTTTTTATAAATTATAAAAATGATATTTGTCATACTTAAGGAATATGAAATAAAACATTATACAATTTTTTAGAGTATATAAAATCAAATTAATGGACAATAATGCAAGGCCTTTTTAAAATGTTATAGTTTGTATCACGTGTAATAAATACAAAATGTGTTCCTACAAAATAAAAAAAATAAAGGTTATCGGGGAAAGAAAGGCTTTTCTTTATAATCATTTTTTTTTTTTTATAATTTCCTGTACATAAAACACCTCACAAAATAGTAAACTTTTTTAAAAAATATTTCTGGGAAAAATGAACATATGAATAAATATGGCATGCGTTTTGCTTATTTGTATATTTTATTATATATTCAGAAACTGCTAAATTTATTTAAAAAATCAGAAACAAATAACAACATTTATTTTAAACGAGTCACTTAAATTAGTTAAACATTAACAGAAAAGAAAAATATTAACGAAAGTATAAAAGTGACTTTATTTATTATAATAAAGTATAGTATAAAATTAATCCGATCCAAGCTCCTAAATGCACTAAGACGAACTGTTTAAAATATTTCTTTTCATTTTCAAAGATTTTTGTAATTCATACTGTGACTATACAATATGGTGTTTTTTTTCACATATGTGACGTAACGTGCGTTACATACAGTGACGTCACATTTTTTTGTTTTACTTACATTGTAAAAAGAAAAGATTATTACTACGCTAAATTTAGTTTTAAGAAATACCAAAAGAAGTTTAAATAAGGACTATTTTTATTGTCAGTACAAAATTAATTTCATCATAAACAGATTAAGATAAGATTTAAAAAAGAGATATACAGAATAGCAATATTTTATATTATTTGGGCTTCATATCTCTTTCAACTTTTATGGTGTATCCGTTCCCACTTTTCTAGTATATACAGCTATACACAACACAACCCTACGTTGTATAGTTTTTTTACAAAGTCTTGCTATTCTTTTAGCAACGATGTTTTTAATAATGCAGTTAATAACTCATATATTTATTGCACGGAACCCTATGAGCGCGAGTAATACTCGCACTTGTCGGTTTTTTTTCAGATAAGTTTTTTCCATGTTATCCTGTCCATCGCATACTACTTCCGTGAGAGATTCTCTAAGAACCGGCCATAACTCCCTCATTTTTCATTATTTGTACACACCAAATATTTTAATAAACTTTAAGACTGAAGTGTTCAAACGTACTGTTGTTTCTATCTATTGTGTACTCATGGAGGAAAAAAAGTGAAAAATATCCTCTGATCGAAGGTCGTGACTGGAGGTAATCCTTTAAATTGAAACTTACTTATTTCCTCTAACGGCATAAAAAACGTTGAGACATGGAATCACCATGGTGATGAAGTTATCGTCAACAGAACATATTTATTAGGAGTGTAGCAAATTTTTCATTAGTCAATATTATTTTTATTTTATAAAGTTGTTATATCTGTTGTGTGTATTGAAAATTGTTGTATAAATTTACCTGATATATAATTTAAAATGTATGTTGCTATATAACATGCATGTAAGTATATTACGTGAGTGTAAGTTTATATAGTAATATTCACCAGGAAGATAATTTTCAATATTAAAAGATATATTAGTCTTAATTACTTAAAAAAATTACCAATAAGGCTATTCGTACGTAAATGCATTCGTGATTTAAGATTAGAAAAAAAAATGTTATCACGTACCGTATAATCTATAAAATCATCCAAAATCATAATTTTAATAAATGGAAGCTAAAATTCTAGTGCTTAATTCACCTTGAGTTAAATAATAAAATTCCTATAAACAGTACAAATACCTTTACAAGAAATACATTCATGTGCATATATGTATTTTATATTTAAAATACATCAAAATATCTTAAAATACATTAGAAAAAAACCCAGAACTTTTTCAATCTTCACAAGGCCGACGCCAGTGGATATAAGTGTTATTTTCTTTGCGGTTATTCGAAAACTGTCTAGAAGAAACTTATTTCAATATGAAAGTTGTACAGTCGTGGAAAAAAAAATAAACACCCCCTACTAACTCCTCAACAGATTATCGTAGACGAATAGTGGTAACGAACGATTGGAAATAAAGTCTACTTTTAAAGGATGCATAAAAAATTTTCTTAGGGGTCATCTACATATTAAAACAAATCCAAACTTCATTTTTTTTCAATGGCAATTCCCAATTTTAACGAGATATTTCAAATCTTCGGTTCAAATTATGCTTAGAGTCCAAATTTCAAGTCATTTGAATGATCAGTTTTTGAATTATAAACATTCAAAATTTAGTGCTTCTAATGTTAAATTATATTTTCATATTTTTATTTATATCTTCTGAAATTATACTTCTAATGTGCTATTTTTTTTTGGTAGCAATAATACTAATATACCCAAACATTAATACGCGGAATTTGCAATTTTTATAATTTTATGATATGAATTATGAAATTAATATTCGAAAAAAATATGAATTGCAACCTACAATTTTTTTGACGGATTTAGATTTATTAAGTCCTGCTTAATGGAAATCCAAAATTTCACATTTTTCTACCAAGTAGTTTTCAAATTAAGCTTAAAAAACGGCAAAATGATGGTTTAAGGGGCCGTCTATGATAGAAGTAAGTAGATATTTTGAAATTTATTCTGCTGTCCTGTAATCTAACAGGCTTCATTGTCTCCTTGAGTAGCGCTTAAGATGTCTTGATCAAGAAAGGGGCTCTCTCGGTTAACAAACGAGCGCGGAACTTCAATTTGGATACAGTCCTTAAAATAAGCTCGTTTTAAAATAATTAATTTCTCTGAAACTTACGGTACGAATTGCATAAAAAAATTATTTTTAGGCTAATTGAAGGGTGTAGAGTTCATCTATGCTGTCAGAATTGTGTACTGCTATAGAAAGAAACAAAGTTATGGTTCGTTTTAATATGTAGATGGAACCCTAAGCAAATTTTATATACATCATTTAAAAGTAGACTTTATTTCCAATCGCTCGGTACCAGTAACTTTCTTCTACGATAATTTGTTGAGGAGTTAGTAGGGGGTGTTTACTTTTTTTTTCCACGACTGTACGTCAGGTAAGCTGTCAGATAAAGTTATTCAATTTTTCAAGAAAACGAGCTTTCATTTATTATGCAGCATATTTCTCCATATTCCAAGGATATCGTACGAGTGGATATCGTACAGTGCATCGTTACAAGCTGTATCTTTATTAGTGATTATTTAAATTGATTCTCTTATATTAGTTTCCTCATAATTATTTGTACGGAATATAATTTTCGATTTATTAAAATTAATTTTTATAGGTTGAGTTTGAGCTAATCTTGATAATACAGTATTTAATCTGATATCTGCTTAATCATAATTTTATTCAACATTTTTCGAAATCGGCGTCTGATGCATTTATTGAAACGCAGCAAATTTAATAAAATAAGACGATTTCTCTGTGGAATTCTGCATATTTATTGTTCTGCTTAAGTATATCGCAGATAAGACTAACCATCATTTTGTTTTGCGTCTCAATGAACTTTTCATTAAGATTCGCTGAGAGAAACAACGGGTAAATGGCAGTAAAATTATTTTTAAGTAAGATTTTTCTACAAATTGTCCCTTTACGACATGAAAAAAAAATAATTTTTTGCTGTGATTAAATGTTACGCATTGTTTTCGGTACTAGCGAGCGGTTTTTATATTACAAAAATAATGTTTCAGATGTAAAACTGCACTAAAAATGCTGAGGATTTAGAAGTAAAGTTATTCAGATAATGGGACAATTTCGCCAACAGGTGAGTTTATAAAGAGTAAACTGTTCGTCATACATTAATAAATTATTTTCTCTACACTAGATTTCTTTAGATATTTGTTGTTCATGCCAATTTGAAAATAGCATGATTGCCGGAATGACATCAAGTTTGATAATATGATGTTTATCTTTTTAATGCGAATATTTTATTTAAATTGTTTCATTAATTTTTCCGGTATAAAATTTTAAATTAAATTTTCTATTAAAAGACTGCTTTTAAAGCAGTCAACATTATGCCAAAATCATTATCAAAACATTATGCCATAATGTTATTTTATCCTATAAAAGAATTAGATTACTAAAATAAACAATTTAAATTATATAAATCCTGTCTATATTGTAAAGAGTAAACGTGTCCGCCCTTAACGCGAGCGTCATTTTGAGGTTCGCAAAGGCTGACAATTAAATTTCGCTATTTGCAAATTTTACTACTGCAGGTTTTTAATTTCTAAACAGCGCACATTTTCAATTTTACACCGTCTTATAAGTGAAAAATACTAATTTCATATGCAGTTTGTTTGAACATTATACCTTAATTGATTAGCATATTCTGTTTTATTTTTTTTCAAGCATGAAGTTTTGTAGCTATTTCCCCAAAGCACAGGTTTCACTACGAAATAATCGATTTGCATTTTAAACAACATAAATAGTTTAGCATTTATCTTATTCTAATTTTCGATAATGAAATATACTTTACCAATATGTTACGTCAAAAACTGTCCTTTGGTATTTCACAGCTATCCCTCCTAGATTATAACACTTTGGGAGATTAAATTAACACCAGTTTTCCGGATGCATCCGACGATGTCAAATGTGATTTTGTAGAATTCTGAAATTTGATTTCCTGAAATTGATAAAAGAATAGTACTCAGCACAGACCAAAAATACCTGCTAGACAATTGCAAAGTTATTTCATCAAGATATTGTTCAGAAGAACTAGCGAATAGGAATCTAAGACACTTGTCCTGCACAAGATGGCTCACAAAAAGAATAAAAAATTTCGCCTTTATATAAGCACTGCTTGACCATCAGAGTCTGAAGCCTCACTCACAAAGTATGTAATACAAGTTTATGCGGCCGGATGGTTTACACAAAATGTAGTCCACATCTACAAAATGTGTGTAAAAAGTTATGGGAAATTACGAGGCTTCTATACATCACAAGAACGGCATAAAACAAATAGTAAAAAATTTATTTAGGTCAATAGTTGCTTTGCACATTGAGAGCAAATTCTTATTGCAATGCTCTCTGATAATCGCCATCACATTAAACAACAAACTTTTCAGCATATAAAAAATGCAAGAGGTAAGTAAATGATGGTCTACTCAAAGATGCATTGATTAAATGTTGTAGAATGTTGTAGTAACAGAACTCCCAATAACTACGCATTAACTGGATACAATTTTGGTGAAGATAATAGACGACTGAATAGATTCCATTAATTTCACTGCATTTCTCTGCTTGCCTTATCATAAACAAGCAGTAGAAATATACGTGAAATAGTGTTACAGCAGCAGCATCCAACGTCTGTAAGATATAAAGAAGAGATAGACTAGGTTGATGCATAGAAAACTTATGCCAGTCTTTAATAAAAATGACAATTCAATGCATAAATAAAAAATTGTGCCTAGATGGTAGGGTGGTAGAGGTATACACTGTTGTGACATGAAATGCAACCATCTCCACCCTATGTAGTTTTGAAAGAAACTAGGCAAGAATTGTATTCTAAATAATTAATTGCATGACACAACAGAGTGGCAACGTCTTTTTTTACCAAAAGTTGTCATTTTTGCTCCAGTTATACTGAGTAAAGATATCGTTTTATAGTTTAAATATGTTAAGTCATTAATAATAAAGATTTAAATAATAACCATCTCTATAGGAATTCTTTAATTTTTTTGAGAAAATGTCCCATTTTACCCAAAATTTCAACTTTAGGGCTAAAAGTGCAGGCTCGAGCGTTTTTTCTTCAGCGGTAAAACTGTATGCAGTTGATCTACTAGTATAAAGATAACTTTTGGCACCTACCTGTTTTTCATTTAAAAAAAAAATTGGCTCCACCCTACTTCCGAAACTGTCACATATATAGGCTAACAAGTTGGGGATACCGTGTTGGACAAGATGTAATTTCACGTGGTTATCTATCCTATAAGCCTCTGTAGGGAAATGCTGCTCAGATGCGGGGAAGAGGGTTCCTTAGTCACAATTTATATCCACTTTGCGGGTTTTTGAAAAAAAATATTTAAGTGGTGCCTTTTTATTGCTATTTCATCTTAACAGCTCTGGGAAGTGTCCAAAATACTTTACGTCGTTTCTTTATTTATTTATATAAGTTATTGTTTAAACGACAGAGAAGTAAATCTCACCTTTTTTGACAGAATTGGTACCTGACCTTTCCGTAAAAACATAAATGACGCAGGTTCTGCATCTTCACATAAGTTGGGTGTGGAAGACAGCTTGTCCAATGCTTTGGTGTGAGTTGACGAAAATATTTTGGGGTAAAATGCCGGTCATGTTCCGTTGCTCTTGTTGTGTTTATCTTTTTTCCTTGTTTTAACTTATTCTCGGGTTTTAGCTAATGCAAAGGTTACGAAACTGTGCTCCGCCTAAACTTTCAGGATCTCCGCCGTGCTTTAGGAAAATAAAGCAAATTTGAACGAAGCCAAAGAACTTCAAGCTGGGGATTTTTCCAAAAAAGTGAACAGATTATTTTGTTACAAAATCATTTAGAGGTTAATAACCATCTTCAATAAAGTGAATCATTTTAATGAACTAAATGTTATTTTCTGCAGTATATTTCAGGCGCAAACATTAATTTGTATTACTAGTTTTCTATTTTCCGTTCATGAAATGCAATAAAATGAAAACGAAATGTTAACTTAATTAAGGAAAATTTGGAAATTTAAATATCTCGATCCTCTTAATGTATTTTGCAGTCAAATGTTAAAAAATAACCCCATATTTCATTATCAAACGCGTCATCATTTCGAAGGAAACTCTTCTGACTTGATAGATAAACCACCGAATTTTTTTCAATAGAAAGGTCAACGCAATATATGCTTCAAGTAAAAGTACCATACCCATTCATTATTTGCGAAAACAAATAATGAAATATCCTGTGCGTAGCAGACGACTTTACGTGAGTGAAATAGGCCATTTCCTTACTTTTCTTGATTTTGTCTTCAATCCTCCCCTCTCTTCCATGAAATTTCGCCAACGGCTGTCTGTAGTTGAATGAGTTATATCATTGCATATATTTTTATTTTCTAAATTAATTTTGATTGATTCTCTCATTAGTGTATCATGAAGGCTGTCATAATAAGCTATTTTTTCTATTTTAAATGAGTCTGTTTGTAAGGGGTTCTTATATTACATCTTCCAAAAGTTGTCATTTGACCATTGTATTTCAAATAACGGATATGTTCATTGAACCATTAACTAAATTTCCTTTTCATCACACCTATATAAGATAATTCTTCCTTTTCAATATTTAAACCCTTAATTCTATAAACCCCCGCTGTTACAATGTTTTCTTCTAATGAACTGAAGAAGCTTCGGTATAGTAACGTAAATGTTTTTCAAAGAGAGAAGCCGTCGGTACAGATACATCAATATACCTAAACAGAAAAATATATAGATTTTCAAGGCGATAAAGAGTCATAAAAATATGGAATGCAGATTACGGATGTCAAGATAAGAACGACTAAGGAAGTTGTATAGTATTTGTATGAAATATACCTTTTAATTGTCCAACTCAAAGGTTTTTTTTTTTGTTATTATTTAACTAAATATATTTTTAATGATTGTTTATAATGTAAGTTCTTACAGACGTGATAGACGAATTTTTTAAGGAAAATAATGTGTATTTTTAATAACCAAAAATAAAATATAACAAAGTGTCTGTTCTGATGTTGCTGTCCACAATAATGATAACGATAGCATGGTATATCAATTACAATATTTCTACAATTACAGCTTATTCTGCTTTTTTTGCAATATGTTCTTTTCACTTTTTATTCTCTTAAGAAGAACATTTAGCTGTTGCGTGATACGAAACTAAATTCTGTGGATATACAATCTATGAAGGATATGGGCCGACAGTGCCTTTAACTGTTTTCTTGACCCTGGGTCCCGAGGTTCTATGCAGCGTACGTCTCGGCCGGGTGGTCAGCCTAACGTGGGACACTCGTTGATTAGTTCCGAAGCAAACTTGGTAATCGTTTTATTGACCCCGGTGAGATGAAAGGCTGAGTGAGCATTGCCCAGCCGGGGTCGAACTCTCGACCTACAGCGCAGCAGTTAGATGCCCTGACCACTACGACACTGGGCTTGTTGTATGATAATTTTGCTAAATTTCATACACACAGGTTAATATGGTTTGATTCCGTTACAAATATTCTTTTCAACCTAGTTTTATTATTGTTTAAATTGTACTTTAATTAATTTGTAAAATGTATATTGTTTAATTTTATTTTCATGTTTTTGTATGGTATTCAAACATTGGTATCGTGGCATTCAATTATTTTCAGTTTTGTTGCGCAGAACATCCAAGCTTTTTCTCTTTAAATAATTTCTCTGAAAAAAAAAAAAAAAAATGTAACGTCTTCTATACAATGCTTGACATAAAATGCTTTCTCCTTTTTTGCCTATCACATTGCTGTGGACTTAGGCATTATTCTTAATTTGAATTAGAAACTAAAAATAACAGAGTGATAAGGTAGATTATAAATAAATAAATAACAAATTATCAGTCTTTATCAAGTAGTACATATATATTTAATGAGTTATTTCACAGAGATCCTCAAAAATAATTTTCATCAAATAATCAGTTAAAAATTAAGTACCATAAACCGAAAAGTAACGTTTCTTATAGAATAATTGAATTACAAATGTTTCTTTTCCCTCTTGCTTTTCATCTTCTGAAAATGTAGGCTTCACACTTGATTTGAATTGGAAATTAGAAATCAAGTGACAAAAAGAGGAAAGAAAGAAACCTATATTGTCTTGTAAAGCAGCTGGTGTAGGACTTAGAAAAAAAAACAAAGGCAGGTTTTCTTGGCCAGTAAATCAATATTTTTTTCTGTAACTAATAACGGAAAGGAAGTCATGTAGAAAGCTTTAGGTTTATCTGCAATTTCTGAAGTATTTGTGTTAATTTCTCTTTTGCAGCTTACTTCAACAAAAATATTTTTACAAAATATTGCACTATTTGAGCGATACGTTTAGTCATTCTGGTTTTTTTTATTACATCAGTTTACACAAATATACGAGTGCAAAGAACTGGTAGTTTTAGTACTTTAAGTTATACCTTGTTTTGTTTTTGAAAATTCAGAGAGACTATCTTGAACTTGGTGTAATTCTTCGAAATAAATCGTAAAAAACTGTGTTGTATTATTTCAACAATATTATTTATTTAAGAAATGTAACACATAATAATACATTAAATAACTTTGTATGTTAATAAGCCTAAGTGATGGCATTGAAGGATTGAATAATAGTTAAATTTAATTTACTATATTATGTTTTATTTAATAAAACTGCAACTTCAAACTGAAACCATTTTCATGCAAAGTGTACAAAATTCTGTAACGGGTTTTGGAACTCGATTTAACCAGAACTAAATTCAAACAGCAGAAAATGTTGTCTCCATCATTTTGTGTCTTTGCATAAATTGAGTTCGCTACATTTAATTTTAATTTCCAATGTAATCCATATAATATATTAGTGAATTTTATCGTAAATAATAAACATTTTTATTTTTAATATTATATTAAGTATTTTTAACAATGATATACAGTAGACCCTTTCAAATCCGCAACCCTAAAATCCACACATCATCACAGATTTAAAAAATAAAACTTTCAGTTCTGAGGTATAAGAAAAAATACAGAATATTTCAGTGTATATATTTCCATATGTATATGTAATTCTCAATAATATGACAGAACACGTGATGTTTCATGAAAAAGTATAAATTTATTTCTGAAAGATATTAAGATATTGCTCATATACTGATAATCGCAATCCTTTTATCAAATACATTTGTGTATTAATCAAGCATTATTTAGACTGGCTAAGCCTGAAATAAAACTTCCTTATTTTATGATTTTGATGTAAAGTTTACTTTTATGAGGGAAGTTTAATGGAATAATTAAAGAAAAATGTACCTCATCTTTATTATGCATGTTTAATTATACATTAGCAATTAGTTACTTGATCTTTAGTTATAATCAGTTTTTAAATTATATTACTTTTTATCATTTTAGCTTATTACTTTACTTAATTATTTTAATATTTACAATATTGCAAGCATTCATTATAATTTTGATTGCATTACTTCATTCAAATTACTGTTTAAAAAATCTAAACAAAGCAATGACCAGAAATCCGCAAGATTCAAAAATCCGCTCAACCCCTGGTTCCAAGCTGTGCGGATTTGATGGAGTCTACTGTATCATAATAATATACAAATAAAAGGACACTTTATTGAGGATTATATGCTTTTATTTAAGAACCTTTCGGGCAATTTTTTCCACATTTGATATACGTTTAAAAGAACTCAAGCAAAGATGATGCGAAACTGTATAATTCTCAAATTATTTAATATATAGATCTGCTACAGACATTACAATTTTTAACCTCGTAACAAATTCCGTGATTAAGTGATTTTTAGTGATTTTACCTTTTTAAACTGAAGAGTCGAAAATTCTATAAAATGTCTCAAACAGGTTGAAACGCACTTTAACGTTTCTCCTATTCCAGATAAATGGTTAATTTAAATTCTAAAAATGTTCAAACTTAATTAGATAATATGCTCATGATACTGATATAGTTTCGTATTTTTTTAATAACATTTATGAAATGTTTATATAATTTTCTGAAACAAAAATTTTCAGTCAAAACAATTTTCTTTCTCGTCTATCAAGATACAAAAACAGAAATCATACACCTTTTCAACGATTTGATTTGTAATTAAGGAAAAAAGAAGACATACGTCGCTTATGAGTAACATTGAAAAACCCTTTCAACAGTGAAAATTGTGAGGGTGTCCAAATTGCTCATAGTATTTCTCAAATAAAGAATATAGTAGCATATTTAAAGAAACTGTAAGACAAACACAACTAAATAAAGCTAAGCAAAACTAATTTAATAATACTGAATCTTAGAATTATAATAAAAAAAATACAATGGCCCTTCAATGTGTTTTTCTTCAACTCCATTACAAAACTAAACTTTTCAAGCTTCGGTTGTCTTTTGTTTATGGCTAACAGCATAAGTAATATCGTCCAATGGATGATCCAATATAATATTTTTTGTATTTTTTTTATAGTTCACTGTCTACATATTGTCCCTTATCAATATAATTATTAACTAAAATTATTTTTTTTTTGACTGCTTATTCATTTTATTGTCTTTCACTGTGTTTATAGGCTATAAATTTTGCAAAAATTAATCAATCAGCACAGAATTGAAATATGGTGTTAATGTGCACAGCACTGCTTTACGTTTTGAAACTATACATCGTATTGTGTACAACCTTTTCTACGAGGAGACCTAAAAATGGTTTGATACTTAATCCTCTACAAATGCTTAAAATAAATTAGATTGACAACAACGATGCTTAAAACAAATTAGATTGACGACAACGATGTTTAAAATACATGCTGATTTCAATTTCAATTTAGGAAGTGATAAGCGGTTTTTCCGAATTTGACACGATCACGGTTTGTTTCAAAATGGCAAAAATTGTTTTCGTTGCAAATAGCGTACACTCTAAAAGTTTCGGTTTCAGATCGATTGTGACTCTCACGATTAGGCTTTAATAACCCGTTTTTTCAAGAGAAGATACACAATAGTACTTAACCCCTTAATCATCCTGTACGTTTTGGCAAATTTGTTCAAAAAATGCCGATTTTTTTTACCCTATTTCATTATTCATAAAATTCTGAATTAATTAATAAAAGAAGCAGTGTATTTTTTTTATATTTTAAATTATCCCGGATGAATACATTTTTTAAATAAATCACAACTTTACTTACCCATACATTTTCTATATACACACGTGACTTCAGGGAAGATTCAATGTCATGAAAAAAATAGGACATTCTGATTCACTTGCAAATATGTGTATGGACGAAAAGCAATCCATACATAATAGACGTGAAAATACGGTGGTTAGTACAGTAAAGAAATAGATATTATCCTGCTGCGCGTTGTGGGATAGCCTAATGTGACAATACAATAAAATTTATAGAGATTGTAATTAATTAGGCAAATTTTTATGCAATAACACCAAGTACGAATCATTAAACATTTATGATACAATCTAGAATATTTAAGAGGGTTGTAATTATTTTAACATTTGGTTATTATTATTAAGCTGAAAAGAAAAGAAATGAGGCAGTATACTCGATGAAAGAGGACACATAAATTATTCTTGAATTTTATTTTCATTTTTTTTTCATAATATGGTACAATAACTTTTTTATTTCATTTAATATATTTTATTTTTATATAGTGATTTGATCAATCATTCCATCTCTTATCACTCATTTTAAAATATTTCGTTTTAAAGATAATATCTTAACATTATTATTATTATTATCCTTTATATTCATGTCATACTTTGTTAATTTTCATATTCAAAATGTATATCATTAATTGCAACGCTGAAATACTAATATACAAAGGAGAAACTAAACTCACATAACTGTAATGGTTGAATGATAAAAGGTATAAGAATAATATCATATAGTTATTTTTACAGACTGAAATACTATCCAAGAATTATTTCTCGTGATCAATATGTAGAGTATGGTGTTTGTTACATTGTGATGTGGCCACAAAAGACCACTCTGATAAGACAGTCATTAATTACAATAATTCAGTATTTAATTCTCATATATTTGATAATCAAGAACAAAAATAAAAGGAAAAGCATTACCTGTAATGACCTGAAACAAAAAAACCGTGGTAGACGCATTACTGGAAATAAATGCTCTGACAAAAATCATCATCGAAGAATCTTTATTAATAAAGACATTCTCTTAAAACAAAGACATATTTTGAAAAGGACATTTCTTAATCATTAGATGCACATTTTTTTACGATGAGTATTGAACAATCGATCTTTATTATAAGCTCTTATTAGAGAAAATATAATAATTTTTTCTTAGGGAGTGTGGAGGCATTCGTCCAATAAAACAAAGCATTAAATGATTTTTATGATCCATTCAGAATTCCGATGCACAGCACCAGTTGAATGAAAAAAATAATAATAGCTCATGACATACAGCCATCAGTAGGTCTTTACCCACATATTATTCTAAAGACTCGTCGTTGCATCTCCGTTTGAGGAACTGATGTCAAATCTTGTCGCAAACAGAAGAAAATCATGCAACCGATCACATCATCGTAATTTAAAAGAAAAACATTCTTTCACTATTATTATTTTCGCTGCTCGCACAAGATTCGTTTATTTTGCAGAAGGGCACGGCCGCCACCCATTCTGCTCTTGTTGTCAGAACTCTAATGACATCGCACACACAGCGTAGAAGAGGGGACAAGGGGCTCCTGTAATAATTGAAACTCGCCAATTTGGCAGGAACAAACATACAAGAGCCTTGAGTTGGCAAAAATTGCAATGCTAAAGCATATAAAAACTGCCTTAAATTAGAAGAAATTTTATAGACTTCATAAAGATAAGATGCCAAATAGTAGTAAAGTGTTATAATTTTTGAAATTACGTATTAAACTGAATTAAAATTTATTGACAATGGGGCGGAGCTACAAAGAGGAAATTACCTGAGAAATGGAAGGTTGTAGAACATTCCATTTGCCGGAAGTACAGTTCAAAACTATGTTTACGATTTTAAAATGAAACGAAATGTTACGCAAGAAAGAAAAGCTTACAGGGGAAGTTTTGAAAGGAAGGAAATAAAATAATTTTACAATGCGAATATTAAAATTAAATGAATAAAGATTAATAAAATATTTTCTAAATCAAATTAAATAAAAATATTGCAGTGGTTGTAAGTAACCACAACAATAACGATTAATTCGAATGTCTAATAAGCCAAGTTATATATTGTGCTCATTATAAATAAAAACATTAATAATTTTTGGTAAAGTGTGCGGAGCATGTAAATAAAAATTTCAATAAAATAGATAGGCAAATAAAATTTTATACGATAGCCATTTTAAATGAAATATTTGAATAAGTGTAAAGTTTCTCCCCATCCCGCAGCCATTTTAAAAGGCTTTCCTGTATCAGGCTTCTCCAAGAGATATCCTTGGAGTGTTCATAATATCACTGGTGATCTAAGTCCGCACATTTTAAAAGTTCATAGCAAATAGTCTTTTCCGTAAAAAAGATTGTCATTAATAGTCCAATTTCACAAAGTAAAACAGGATCGAATGCTGGATTAAAATTTTGCAGGTTCTTAAAACTTTTCCGTCTGTGGATAGGATACCTTTGAATGGACAGAACTCTTCTTCATCATGGCTGGACCTTAGTTGACAGGTTCTGGGTTCATTACGGTAGTTATGCGGTGTCGTTGTTGCTCCTGTGCGTACGCTCATTCGGTTCCATACGGGTAGTTCCTGACATCACTGAAATCCCGTATATTGAGCTTAGGTTTATCAGGGCTTCGTACAACAAGTTGGGTTTTTTTCTTGTAATCAGGCTGAGTACATCATGCATCTAAGTTTATGGTCAGATCCCTGTTCCACTTCTGGGTTCCGCTGTCTTTGGCCTTTTCAGACATTTCCTTACTGTGTCAGTTAATTATTTTTGTAACTGATACAAGTGAGAGCTGAGAGAATAAAGCCTCGATCTCTCTGTATTTTTTTTTCCTTCAAAAACGGAAAGCAGGGCGGACTAATTATTATATTTTAATATTATTACTTTGTTTTTCATCCTTATTGGCGCGTAGGTTTTTGAAGGAGCTGATTCGTGATATCTTCCTCTGGTGCACGTGTAGATGGGCCTCTCCGTTGCATTTCTAATTTTCATAGCTATTTCCCCTTTTTGGGGGGGGAGGGGGTTGCATCACTTTGACGTGGAACTGGAACACCTTGTAGTCTCCATGGAAGTTTGCATATATTTTCTTCAAAGTGGAATAAATATTTTTTGGGAAGCCTCATAAATTTTTATTTGACTTCCATTATTTCTTAAAGTCCAAGAGTCGCCTACGCCTGCTTTGTGTTCATTTTTATTGCCCTTTTCTTCTGCGTGACGTGAGACACTAATATAAATATTTATACATATTTACAATTTATTGAAAAGTAAAAAAGTAAAAATATTTCTAATACTTTAAAACCAATTTTACCTATAGGCTCCTTGTTCCGTGCATTTTGCAGCGATACCAAATTATATTTATTTATTTCTATATACAAAAAAAAAAAAAAAAAAAACCCTGTGAAATATTAACTTCTAATTAATAATTATTACTGAAAGCTTATTCAGGTATTTACATAAAAGTATTAATTGTTGTAGAAAGTATTAAAAGGTTTACACATAATTTCTAATTTTTCCTTGATTATGTATTAGAGAGATATATTTAAAATTACATAAAGCAAGCATTTGGCGTAGTCTTTTCTATGATCACAATATGTCAATACTAAAGTTCTCTTCTTAGTTTGAGCTACTCATCTTATAAATATATAAAACGATAACTCAGATAAGTTCAGATGTGAATGAAATAAAACACATGTCCCAACACTTACAAGTTCTCAAAATTACGCATTCCGATCTTGCTTGTCAATCCAGTACTCTCATGTATTTTTTTTTTTTTTTACAAATTACTGTCCAGAAAGGTATCGGGCGCGACGATTAAGGGGTTAAGTTAAAACAACTATACATCTTAATATAAATAAGTATATATATACATATTTATCCTTATATTTTATACATATTTATTTGCTTATTTTACTAGATAAAAAATAAAATTGATATGAAAAACTTAGTTTTCGCGTGTTTTTGCATTATTGGATTGCGACATTGATTAAATATCTTTCCCTTAGTGTTTCTGTTTGAAATGTGTTGCATTCCTACTGGGTTTGTAGTAAGCTTTAAAAAGAAATTTTCGAATTCGGTTAGGTATAGGACCTGTGCGGGAGTTCAATGTGAATAACAAAACAATGTTACCTTCAGTTATACGTTATATTTTATATTAAAAGTTATTTGTTATATTTTCATCAAATAATTTTAATAAATAATTTTATTCACAACTGAATTTTTAAGAGAACTTACGAAACATTCACCGGAAAAAAATATATTAAAACCTTTATATATTTAATTATTTTTACTTACTAGATTCGTCCTTTATGTAAAGAAAAATAAACGCAATTTTGCTGTATTTACGTCATGAGAAATGATAAAATAAAAAGACAGGTATCAGTAAACGCGATTTGTTAAAATTTAAACGATGACTGATTATAAATTTGTTTTCAAAATTTTTGAATGTACAAATTTATCTTGTTTATTATCTAATTGAATATGTTTTTTTTATACTAAATGTTTAGACTCACTGCAATTGCAAAACGACTCATTTTTGGTATCCCAACTTGGCTATATTTTACATCATAAAGATGCTTTTCATATTTTATATGTTTAATAAACACAGAGACAACGGAGTTGCCAGTTTTACTTTGAAATATGTTTATTTTACGTGTTTTTAAAGTGTTAGAATAAAATTGTTACCTTGATCCAGTCGTATCTCATATAGCCAATCCCGGCTAATAATAGACAAAAATTTTATCTATTCCAATTACCCGTGATCTATAAATAAAAAAATACTGTAAATTCTATTTTTTCTATACTGTATCTAATTGTGAATTAAAAAGTACTAGGGGGCAAACCCCCGTAAATTGCAACACAATTCACATTGGAACCGCCATGTGCTCACAGCTCCCTTTGCTTGCTTAACACTTTTTACAGTAACTCTAGGCACAGCATGTAGTATAATAAATCCTTTTAACTTATGAAATTAAAAAAAAAAATTAGGTAAAAGAACATTACTTGAAAACTTCATTGAAAATACAATTAAAAATGCATATAGTTAGTATATTAATTATTTAAACCTTATGAAATTTACCAAATTTTGTAATGTAAAATAATTAACTAAAAAATAATCACTTTGGAACACAATAAATTTAATACTTATTGTGCATAATACTGTACAGTACGGCTTAAACTTCATTCGAAAAACTCTTGCAAAAGCAATACCTGATACCAAGATAGTCAATATAAATCAACAAAAACTATCTAAAGTTCGTTCGACGTGAAAAATACAATATCGCTCAGACACTTGTAAAGTTAACAAAACGTATATAACACGGTTTTTGATGTGTCTAAACGAAACTTTTGATCAAAAACAGTTTTTCAATGTATCACGTGATCATAAAAAGAACCAATGTCCTATTATTTTTAAATCTTCCAAAAGATCGTACTCTGTTTAAAAAGCGCTCCTGCTCTGAATTTTAATTTGCTGAATTAGATGTAAAGGCCAGTGAATATGACATCATATTGACAAAATCGTACAAAAATATTTCTGTTTAAAACAGTCTAACCCTCATGGCGTAATTGGCAGTTCCTTACAGATTCTATTGGAATTGCGATATTCAATGCTTTAGGGGGGAAATCATTAATTAACGCTTTGGAAACTCTGTACTAATGCTTTATATGTTTTTGTAAAATTAAAAACATGTCTAGATGTTTGAGAAAATAGTTTTAACTTTAGAAATATCACAAAAACTTTAGAAAAGGCTGTTTTAAATTAAAACAAGATTAAAATGTTAAAATCGTGATTTTTTCCATATTAAAGATGGTGTAAAAACTTCAAATTATACATTTATTTAAAAAATCTAGGAAGATGTTATTTTTCATCAACATATTTTAGGAATGTATTTCTCAAATTATTCTTTGGTTACAAGATTACCGCACTTTTTCCAAAAACTGCAAACAAAAATACCATCATTTAAAACTTATTTTAGCAGCATACACCGTAACATCTGTGTGAAAATACTCTCAACATTTATAGTTTGGTTTGAACGACTTGTAAAGAATATTTCTTGCTAGAAGGGGCATCAGCTTCAGTCATCATAAATTATCGACTTAGTTTTAAAAATCCTGAAGGTATCAAAATGTTTAAGGGAAAATATTGTGTTTTGTGAAAAATAAAACTTTATGACTGCATGTGAAATTCGAACTTAGATGATTGTGCAGTTTTGTGTTTTTCAATTTCCGTTAGAAAGAAAAAATATTCTTCCCTCTTCTTTTTTAGTAACCATAACTTCTGAACAGTTCGTTCAAATTCTAATTTTTTTTATATAATTTTATGTTTAAATAGTACTAGGAACTGATTCTAAAGAAAGACATTGAATACTTAAAGAAAGAAGATACAAATATTTGTAAAGAAATTATTATTAAAAAAATATATGTTTTCGATTATCGAAAATAATCACAGATTCTTTATAAAAATACAGCCTCCCCCCCCCCCCGCAAAAAATGTGTGTTACATGTAAAATACCAGGTATTCCATTAAAAAGATTCCGTAGATTTTGAATTTATTTTTTTATTTTTTGTTTTCGCATAAGTATATTATAATATTATCTTTTTGGCTAATTATCAAATGGTTTCATGAAGAAAACGATGTAATTCATGAAAACGTGAAATTATAATAATCAAATTAAAAATATTTATAAAAATAAGAAAACTAAACTTTTACAGCTTTTCAATTAAACTATTTTTCATACTTTTGTTATAAGGGTTCTTTAGAACTGTAGCAACAAGATTTAAAATAAAAGTTTTAATATTTATGTGTTACAAAAATACTGTCAAATACTCTTTCTAAATGCAGAATGAAGGGGTATTATTAATGCTTTCATATAAATATTCCATTTATTATTTAGATATCATTAGAAATTAGTTATCGAAAGTTTTACCTGCATATTGTTTCCGAAAAAATGTTGAATTTTGTAACATGTCTTAAAGAGAAGAGCGTGTGATAAACCGTAAAATACAGTAACTATAGTAAGAATTATTTCAGCACAAAGTTTATTTTCCATTTGACCAGATTTTCTTTGTCGATTTTTATTCTTTGTTGGGAAGAGTTAACAAGAGTCAATCCTACAGCGTCGACGACAAATGTGCTTGTTCCAGTTACACATTCTACTTATTTGAAATACTTAAAGCTTGAAAACAATACTGTGGGTGACCTCGAATTATATAGCAAAATTTTTTATTTGTTGCTTTTCTTTAACACTTAAATGCCTGATTTTTCAAAAATCATTGTAATAATGTTTTTCGGCTTTCATTTTTTAAATAAATCAGGGGAAAAATACTTAAAAAAATCATATTTTATTTTAAGTATGGTTTACGGCTAAAAAACTGTTTGTTACTAATCGGCAATACTGGTCTTTAATTGAAAAAATAATTTTCCTTGATAAAATTCTATAATATTAAACGCATAAGAATTTTAAGAACTATAATAAGAAATAAATTTTACTTGCTTACTGCAGAACAAAATAGGGTATTTCGCAAACTTCCAAACAAAACAAAAAGAACAAGTAGCAACAATTGAAAAAATAAATCTATATTTATTCTTAAACAGCACAAGTGTTGCCATCTACATGTTTGAAATCGATTTAATTATATTTTCAGAATTTATTTTATTGGCGACATTAGGCATTATAGCTGCAATATTATTCTAATAGTATTTTAGAACCTAAATTGGGTATGTTGCCGAAAAGCAACACCCGGCATTTAATTGTTTAAGATCGCCCCTGGAAGCACTGCCCTTATGAGCTCTAGCATGGCTGGCTAATTTCTCCGTAACCAGGTAAGATAGAGCTATAATACTGATCTCTTTCGTTTCGTAACCTCGAGCTGTACATTATGGTACCTCAATTGTCGAAATCTGTTCAGTGGTTATAAAGTTTTAGGCATTTAAATTTCTTAATCTCGATCTGTATTGTTTTCAGCATTGGCCTTGACCTTCTGAATTCCGACAAACTTCCCGAGCTTAAGAATAAACTTTACTAATATATAAAATGAAACCTATTAAATTTTTTATGTATATTGCGTCAAGCTGATCCCTTTGACATATAAAACATGTATTTTTGTCGATAATTAAGTGAACTATGAAAATTATAATAATGGTTGTTGTCGAGCTTTCATTTGCCATCTTCGATGGAATGTTGAAACTGTGCTGTGTTTGCATACTTTTTAAATATATTTACACTATTCATCTTCATTTAATTTTGTCTTTTTTACGTGTAAAAATGTATAAGCTTTCTTACGGTATGTGTTTTATAAAGTTTTATTTAGTAATTAACTTTTGGTGAGTGTTCGAATAGACCCCATACGTGTATTTTTTAGTTTCACTTTACTTTAGTGTGACCCACAAACATTTCATTAGCGTGTTTACATTTTAACAAATCTCAAGAGTTGTCAAACTATCATTATTTCAACCAACAAACTACTTTTAAGGGAAATTCAAACTGTCTTCCCAGCCCCGACGCGTATCTTGTCTTGCTTGGAGGTTTTAAAGTATTTTTTTTATTATTATTATTTTATAAAGAGCTCTTTTGTGAGTCGATGGTTCGCAGCCGTCCCAGGGTCACTTTTGTGTGTTTGTCGTGCGCTAGTGGCGCCATCTAGTTTGGCTTTAAATATTTAAATGCGTGGGTTTAATGAAATTACTCATTAATAATAATTTTATTTTTTACGGAAATGTTTAGTTTCTTTCACTTTTAATTTTGAGTAGTCTTCGTCGCCTACTCATTATATGGTGTAATATACATATTAAAAATTATATACAAATGTTTCTGTGCTTATTAACTGAGTTTATAATTTTAGGTAATTTTTTGCTGTATTTTTTGCCGTTCTCACTGAGTCAGAAAGTTGCACATTATAATGAGTTGTAGTAGTCTTTATCTGTATTTATTATATCTTTAGCTATTTTTTCTAATAAGAGTAATGCTTCAAAATACTTAGAATATAAATAGGATGCTACATTATGTTTATTAGTTTTTTTTTCTTCTTCTTCTTTTCTTTATAATGTTATTATTTCTTCACATTTTGTGATGCATCCCATTTGTTCAAAATCATGTTTTCTTTTTCACATTATTTATAACCACAATGTGTCTTGTTATGTTTTTTGTCCTTTTTTTCCCCCTTTTAATTAAGGTCTTGTTAAACTGTCAACTTTAGTTATCATATTTATTTTTAATGACTGTTAATCTTTTTTCCATCCCCCTCCCCTTTTCATTCTAAAATATACATGCAAAATTCTAATGAACTTGTACAATTACTGCTATTGCTTCTAAATTCTTTTTTTTCCTATTATTATTTATTTATTTTTCTAATACTAGTTAATAATTTGGCCAAGCACGTAGTCGTTGAAGAGGCTTAAGTCTCCCCCCCCCCCCTTTTTTTTTTAATAGGACACTTATCCTAATCTAAAATTCTCATTAGCTCTATTAAAAATTTTTCGCAACTAAATTAACTTAAGCTCTCCCACTTTAACACAAAGGCTATATTTAAGAAAAAAAAAATAAAACTAATTTACTATTATTACCACTATTTATTTTAACCTTAACCTCGCATAAACTGTCTTAAAGAGCTGTAATGTCTGCTTTTAGCTTCTAAAATATTAATTTATAGCAATAATATTAATGTTAATTTTGTTCTTTTTTTTATTTATTTATTTATTTATTTATTAACTGCTATTATTAATAAACATAAGCGTTTATTCTTTCTTGATATTGTTTTAATTTTTTTTTTAAATTATTTTGTTTTT
Source organism: Maratus speciosus (assembly GCA_963932465.1). Lineage (NCBI taxonomy): Eukaryota > Metazoa > Arthropoda > Arachnida > Araneae > Salticidae > Maratus > Maratus speciosus. The sequence goes on along the minus strand of OZ010793.1, from coordinate 195,010,580 downwards.
TCTATTAGTTTGTATTGAAAGCAATTATTTGTCTCCGCCCCCCCCCCCTTTTTTCCACCTTAACTTGTCGTTTTACTGATTAATCGCATAGTATTAACTCTGATTGTTTCATGATAACTCTCTATTTGCAGTCTACGAGAGTTTCGACTGCTATTGAGAATTCATTCCCTAAAAATTAAGAACAAATAAGAAATAATTCCGACTTCTGCGCACTTGCGTGTAAAGCATTTCGAGAAGGGTGTTTTTTGACTTTTGGAGGGCTGCGATTTATCGGCTGGTCTTATCTTTATATATATATATTTATATATATTTTTATTTTATATCCTATCCCATAGTCTAAACTTTGTAAGTAACTCTTTTCTGTAAAGTTCATAGAATTGTCCCCCCCCCCCCTTCTGTTGCAGTTTTTAAAAATTGTTAAATTTTTGTTCTGCTAATAATTTTATATTCATGCCTTTACCGGAAGTTTTTTTTTTTCACCTTTTTTAAAGGACTGGCGTATCAATTTGTATGGAGTTTTATTTTTTATTAGCCACTTTTAATATCCATTTTTCTGCAACAGTTCCTAGAGGGACATATATATTTTTTTTCTTTTTTTTTTGGAGTAGTCAATATTATTTTATGAAGTCTTGAACACTCATAATAAATAAAAGTTCTATAATATCAGTTTTTTTAATAAATATTTATTTATTCAATGTATTGTTATTTTTACAATCTCGTTTCAGTCAACTCGGGAAGTATTTCACAATTGAGTGAATCCCCCCCCCCTCTCATTTCGGCATAAATTTCTGTCTTTATTTTTATTTTATTTTTTCTGGGAGTACTTTTTATTGATAAATTGTGATTATATAAGTAGCTGTAGTGAGAGAAAGTAAGAAGTTTGCGCTTTTAAATAAAGTAAATAAATAAAATGTTGGCAAAGGGCACTCCAAATAACTCATTAGTCGTTCAAAATTCCTATTCAGGGTCTGGAACCGACAATTCATTTAACAACCACGGAAATAAGATTGTTGATGGTACACAAGTGGAGTTATCAGCAGAAAATCATAACCAACTACCGAGTTCTGAAATAACTGACAGGTCAAGCTTAGAACATTCAATGCCACTTCGTTCACAACGAATTAGAGATCTGCGAAAGAATTCAAATGAGCAATCTCAAAAATCACCAAAAATAACTAAATGTTCACCATTAAAAGGCGAAGAATTGATTCCTTATGACGAACAGAAGGCATCCCAAATGACAACAGAGGTACTCATAAATCAGATGTATTGTCATTTAAAAAAACATGAAAAAGATAGTAAAGAATATGCTCAGTTATACCGAGATCATCTAAAGCAGAGAGCACATAATTGTGAAACGGAATTGGAGACATTAAGAAAACGAAAAATCATACAATAGCAGCAGGACACGACGCAGCTAAAACAAAATGTGGATCAGATAAATGAACAACTGCAGCAGCTGAAAGCCCAGGCCCAGGCAAAAACAACAAAAGACAAACTGACCCCAATCATAAAAAACCTTAAGGAAGTAAGGCAGATATTAAATAATAAGGCTATGGAAGTAACGGTATTTAAAGCCATCATAGACAGCCAGAAAGAATACATAAATTATATGGAAAATTCAAGATCTGAAAAAGAAGCGCAAATGCTTAACGATATGCAATTCCTTCTAGTAGAACACCAAAGCAAAATTAAAAAGCATTTAGAGCAACAAACAAAGGCCATACAAGAAGCTCTACAAAAATCAGCAACCAATGTGACACAAGCTTCAGACATGCCACAACGTGATGACCATCAAAATTCACATTTGCTGAAATGGCGAACTTTCCACCATTGCCAAGAGACCTCCCATCAATTGTAATAAACCCGAAGAGTAAAGAAGTAACACTTCCCTTAATGAAAAAGATGTTAAACAATCTAATTATGCATGACTTACCAAAAATGGACTGTCAATCGACAAGACATAACTAAATCATAGTAACCTGTGATGACAAACAGGATATAGAAACAATAAAGAGCAAATTAGCAGCGGTGGAAGATATAGAAGAACACATGGAAATAAAGGAACAGCAACCTAAAATGGCGAGGATAATAATCTTTGGTGCCCCAGAAGCCCCCCTAACACTAAAATCACATGATAAAGCTGATGAAAAAAAAAGAAATGGATTTCGAACAACTCGACTTATACAAACAACAAATAGTTGATCCAGGACTACAACGTAGTCTAAAAAGAAAATCTGTAAACTATAAAATAATAAAAGTTCTCAAAGGACGTCAAGGACAGGCAGCCTCCCATTTAGTGCTGCAACTTACAGAGAGAGATGCCATAATCTTGTTGTCTCAGAAGATTTGTATCGGATTTAATAGATGTACTGTAAAACGCTACATTTCAATACAGCGCTGTTTGAAATGTCAATTAATCGGGCACACATCTAGAAATTGCCCAAACGAAGAAGCGCGTGCGAACTGTGGTGGTAAACATAATGCGACAGACTGCACAACAAGTAAATATAACTTTGTTAACTGTAGACTCATAGTAAATAGACATGGAGGTGATTATAGGAAAGCTGGTGTCTAAACCCAACACCCAGCCTACGATCACCAATGCGGCACTTATTTAAAGAAAAAAGCAGAGGCCTTGGCATCACTGAATCAGAAAAGTAAATATTCAAGCTAATCCAACCTAATCTACAACAGGAACTTCCGCCATTAAACTCAGTAAAATTCTTGCAAATCAACCTCAACCACTGCAAAGCTGCTAACACTGCAGCTGGGCGGCATATGGAGGAGAACTCCATAGATATCGCGCTGCTACAAGACGCCTACTGCGGTGGGGGAGGAGTTTTGTTTGGATTTCCAACCACCTGGAAGATTTTTCCCTCTAAAAAGCGTCCCGCGCACTTGATAGTTCGGAATACTAGTCTGATTATAAATCATCATTTTACGGGTGACCATTGTATTTTTATTTCCATAACCTCGGCGGAAGGTGAGTTCATTATCGGCTCAAACTATATTGCACCTTCACTTGACTTGGATAACTCACTACAAGAGTGGCAGCACCTAATTACTCAAAGAAGACCTTTTTTATGCGGTGGTGATTTTAATGCGAACTCTCCGCTCTGGGGAAGTCCCAGAGAGGACGCTAGGGGGGAGAGTTTCATTGAATTTCTCGTCACTAACAACCTCGCAATCTCTAATATTGACATAACATACATTCATTAAAAGAAATAAATCGGGCACAATCGTGGTAAAAGGATTCCCAGACCATACTCTTGTTAATCCTATTGCACTTACTTTTATTCCTAACTGGCAAGTTGTTGATATACACACATTTTCTGATCATAAGCTCATTGAATTTTCTCTTAAAACTACTCCTCTTTTAGTCACGCAACGCAGATACAATACAAAATTTGGAAATTATAAATAAATTGATAAAATTCTAAAATCCAAACGAAACACACTTAATTTGACTTTGAATTCTGTAACTAACACAGAAGAGCTTAATATATTTACAGAATTGCTAATAGACACAATAAAAACGGCGATACGAGCCACCTTCCGCCTTAAAAATCTTCGCAAAGCACATGTTTTTACATTTTGGGCTCCCGAATTAAAATCAAAACGTAATTTACTAACAGCTTTGCGTAAAAAACTTAAAAATTTGAAACAGCTAAATTCCCCCCCCCCCCCCTGAAATTATCCAACAATTCAAATCCTCATACAACAAACAAGCTGCCATTTACAAACGGTCTACTCTTGATGCCAAAAGCGCAGCTTGGAGGTCCTTTTGTTCGCACCAGAAGAATCCCTTTGGTGTTGCACAAAAATTCTTTTCTGGGAAGTTCTTCACTCCGGATGAAATCCTCCTAGAGCGGCCTTCGGGCTTCTCGTCGAAACGTAATAATCTCGAATTCCTTACCAAACATCTTTTTGGTGAAACAGTCTATCCTAACCATAATAATCTTGACATTAAATTTTCGAATTACTCTGATAAACCTTTTTCTAATGCGGAACTTCGCGCCACTCTTGGCAAATTCAAGGATAACAAAGCTTCTGGTGCTGACTCTATTGATTTCCGAATTCTCAAACGTTCCTTTAATATATTCCCAGAGATTTTTACCCAATGGGTCAATCTCTGTCTTTCTTTCCATTATTTTCCTTTAACTTTGAGACAAGGGGAAGTAGTATATTTCCTTAAGCAAGGGAAGACTCCCTCTGAACCCAGCTCTTATCTCCCGATCTGCCTGCTTCCGGTGTTAGGTAAATTACTAGTAAAATTTATAGCTAAACGTCTTATTATTTTCCTCGAATCAAACAAGTTATTAAGTAATAGGCAATTTGGGTTCAGAGAGGGCAGATCATGCGAAAAAACTCTTTCCGAAATCTTGACTTCCTGTGCTTTTAAAATTAGTGAAGGCAAATACACTTCCCTGGTCTCTCTTGATATTCAAGGAGCTTTCGACAATGTTGAGTGGAGAGACATTCTCCTTCAACTTAGCATTCTAAATTGTCCGGGTAATATTGCTGGAGTCATTCGTTCTTATCTTTCTGAGAGAAGCATTCTTGTTAACTGGGGAGCGGGAATCTCTATCCACCCACAGAAAAAGGGTTGTCCTCAAGGTTCCTGCCTGGTGCCAATTCTTTGGCTACTCATAGCTAATATAATTCTCTCAGAATTCGAAAAACTTGGCTACTTGCTTTTCGCGTTCGCGGATGACTTCAGCTTTATTTTCTCTTGTTTTCGACGTCTGGACTTGGAGATGGAGGCTGCTTTTGCTCTCCCAATTTTCTGTCAGCTGCTAGAATCACTGCATCTGCAACTTTCCACTAATAAATCCCAAGCCCTAACATTTGCAAAACCTTATAAACTTAAAAGGAAACCCACCATCAGAATAAATGGCACTAGCGTCCATCATGTCTCTAACCTTAAATTGTTAGGATTGTCAATAGATGAGCACTTGAACTGGTTCTCTCGTATTAATTACCTTAAACTCAAACTAGTAAAATTTTATCATAACTCAAAAAGATTAACCACTAAATCTTGGGGGTATTAAAAGCCATATGCTAAAAATTTGGTATTCTACTATTGTTGAAAAAATTATCACCTACGGAGCATCAATTTGGGGGGGGGGATCTTACAAAAGCAGCACTTAATAAATTAGTTTCTATGCAAAGGATGTTTATCTTGCAAATTTCTAGGGGATATAGAAGCATTTCCAGTGATGCTCTCAATATCTTGACAGGTATTCCTCCCATTTCCATTACCATTAAATATGAGTTCACTAAAAGTAACATCATCCATTTGGAGAAGGAAGCTATCTCACAGCAATATTTTCCACAATTGATGATTCAGCGTAAGACTCTTGTCTGGCAGTTTCATCCGGCAGATGAGACTTCTCACCTACAAGTAAATCCGACTATAACTTATTACTCTCCCACTCAAAATGTTATGGTCTTCACCGATGGCTCACGCACTGTTACCGGAGTATGTGCAGCTTTCTGCGCTACGAAAGGGAGTGAAGTGACTCATCGTTGGTCTTGCAGGCTGTATAACAATAATTCCATTTTCCAAGCCGAACTCTTTGCCATCTTTAAAGCTTTAGAGTGGATTTCTCAACAAAACCAAATTTTTTTAATTCCAATTTTTAGCGATAGTCTTTCAAGCCTGCAGGCTATATGTTCGTTTGGCTCAACAAATCCCCAGGTTATTGAGATTAAATCACTTCTCAAAAATCTTCTCTGGAAAACCTATTTAAGCCACGTTTCAGCCCATAAGGGTATCCTGGGAAATGAAACGGCAGATATGTTGGTAAAGGAGGCAACTTTGGGAAGGGGACAAAGGAGGCCTTTTGGAGCATACCTCTTCAAGTTCAAAAGAGCCCTTTCTCCTCTCTGTGAGTTCGGTGATGATGCTGTTGCCTCTCATTATTTCTATAATTGTCCTTTAACAGCTCGCTGGCATATCCGCCGTCCTCCTGTTCTTCCAGTTGGTTGGTTAGCAAATATTTTATCGCGCCCGATTTTGCTCTCAAAGCTTAAAAACGTCTTCAACTTCTTATGTAACCTTTCAGTTTTACTCCATCACTGAGACAGGGACTTGGATTCGCCCTTATTCAGTACCCAATGTCGGGTCGCAGCAACTTGTATAATATTGTCTAACTTTGTATAACACTGCATTATTTAATGTCCTTTTGTTTGTTTCACAAATTTTGCAAATGTAACATTTTTTTATATCTTATATATACCACTCCGCCCTCTGTCGCGCGTGTTGGCGGGCTCAGCCTCGGCTGAAATTTTTAACTTTTTTTTAAAGACCTCAATAAAGAGGACCGGGAGGGACAATCTATGCTCTACAGACTCACTTCCTAGTCTGAGCAGTAAAAGTAAAAAAAAAAAAAAAGTATTTTCTTAAGTATTCCAGTTTCTTTTAAATGCCTGGATGTTAAGTCATTTAAATGGTTATTTGTCAACTCCAAATTGTCACTTGATTCCTTTTCGATGCCAACGGCACCTGCATGAACTTTTAGATTAAATTAAATCCGTTATAAAACTTATTTAACACTTGTAACTTACATATATGCAAAGCTTAATACAACATCAGATAGTTATAACATAATTGTTATGCTAATGTCCTCTTGCTACTGCTATCAAATTCGTTGCTCCCAAAAATGATATACATATTTAGGTTTGTCAAATAATATACAATAATTTAATTTGGAAAACGACTGCTATACTTTTAACTGGACATTAATTTTGTTCATATTGTAAAAGAGATGTGAGAAATAACGAATATTTGTAAGGTCTTTGTCTTGAAAAATCGGGTGGTAGGAATAAAAATTAATCGAGTCACATTTCGCTGAGTCACACTAATAACTATAAATACAAATATTAGAAATATAAATATTTCCCATTAAAAAAGTATTATGAATTTTTATTTGTTTATACTAGCTGCCAGAAATCGACAGCTAGATATTTTGATGTTAAGAATTCGAACTGGATGTCGTTCTTCGCTTTCGTTTTATTTAATTTTTAAAAATAAAATAATTATGAAATTTTTCCGGTCAAAAAATTTTATGATTTTACTAATGTCAGTTAAATTTTCAAACTTTTCTAATTTCTCTTTTAAATAGTACAAATGAAATGACCTATAATAGGGTTTTCAGGTTTATAAAAATCGTTTATCAAACATTGAAGCTGTGGTTAAAATACCTTTTCAGCATCAGAATGGAAAATCTGGATCCGAAAATTTTAAGGTTGGAAATATGCTAAAAGAAGAGAAATGGACATTTAACCAGTCTAAAATGGATAGAATCTTTGTTAAAATAAAAGTAAATTAGCTTTTACGAATGTAGTATAGTCGGTAAATATATGGAGTGTAAAGAAAATTCTGCATACATTTTATAAAATTTCTAGCAGATAAAACTTGAACTGTAGAGAAACGTACAATAATGGTAAAATTACCATGCTCTAAATATGAAAGTGGTTCGTGTGCCCCTAGTTTCGAAAAAAAAAATGTTTCCATCTTGAAAACTATGAGAAGTAAAAAAAAAAAAAAATCAATTGCAAAAATCTAGAGCGACCTTGATATAGCATGAAATGATGTTTTACATATAAAAATAAATTTATTAGAAGCTTTTCTTTATTCAAACACCACTAATATGTTATTAATAGTATACAAGATTTTTTAAAGTTTTAATATCATTAAATTCACGTAGTTTATGATTGCACAAAAATGTCAGAATTTTGCATTATTTAACATTTCACAGTCACTGAGATTAAGTGCTCCTATCTTGTTTAACCCCTTCAAGGGCGGTGGTTCATTTTAATTCCTAAATTCCTAATTGGTACCAGAATGTTGAAAAGAAAATTTTTCTTTTCTTAAATATGTAAAAAAAAAAAAAAGCTTATGCTTATTTTATAATAAATTTGTTTTAAAATTCTGGTGTCATTCACTCATTTTAGAATTTTACGAATAGAGGTACCCTTGCCTCTGAAGGGGTTAACACTGTCCTTGTGAAAATCGTTACCTAAATAGAAAACATGCATTTGCATTTATAACGTTCAAACAAACATAAAAAAAATATATATTTTTTAATTTTATTAATCACATTTGTTGAAATATTTTTAAATTGGATTTTAAAATTATTATATAAACGAAATATATATCGTTTATAATGAATGAGTGGAAATTTAGATTATGATTTATATTTTTCGAATTAACTATTTTGACCAAATAGTGTTAAATAGCGTTTTTTTTGGGGGGGGGGGGGAGGTGAGGCTTCTGATTTATTATGAGCATTCTGAAATGCGGGCTATTGTTTATTTTCTGATCACCATGTAAAATCTGATATACATTGCTCAGCAAAAGTTTAGATAATGATCGATTATGCTTCTGTACTAAGCAGTATGTAACGAATTGTTGTAACTCAACTGTCATATATTACTGGCGACTTATCTTTCATACACAAAAAATAAATTTTAATTTATACACTTTACATAATATTGAATGACATATATAATGACATATATAATGACAAAAAAACAAATTTAACATTGTGGAAAAAGTATAGACCATTTGTCTGTTAACAGAAAAAATATCCATAAATTATAATCGAACTGCACCTACATTGTCTGCTATTAATACAAAAATGTAAGTTCCCATCGAAGAAATTAAATCCTGCATCACTTGTGGGTCTATTTCGTACCAACACTTTCAGCAGCAGATGGAAGTTCATTTACAGAGGAGTATTATCAAAAAATTGTATAAACCGTATGAGATATGATCCCACAAATGTTTTCGATTGGGTTCAGGTCAGGGCTACACGCGGGCGAGTAGAGAACAGTAATATTTTGAGAATTAAACTAATTTCTTTATTTGTATGCAACATGAATAGACGCATTATTTCAGCTCAAATACATACCTCGGAAGAGCTGAAAGTTCACCAAATGGCTGTAAATTATTTTCCAATGTATGTATGTAGTCTTACGCTGCTTGGCGACCATTGAGAAACTCCAGAGATACATGAGAATTAAAACAAAGTGTGGCCCAAATCTTTAACTCTTTCGAGGGCGGTGTCCTTAAAACGGACACTTAATTTTAATTCCAAAACTGACAGATGGCATCGTGAAGATTTAATTAAAATTTACCTTTTTCAAATGTACGTGAAAATAAGCAAGTTCATATTTTCAAATAAATTCGTTTATAAATTCTGGTTTCAGTCCATTATTTCATCAGTTTTATAAACAGAATTACTCCGTGACGGAAAGGGGTCAATTTGTTGTGAGATTTCAAGGCTGGCTGTTTTATCATGCTTTTCACATCTTTCTATAATTCATCTACGAAAGTATCCGCTGGCATAGAAAGCTCTGACTCACTTTTAATGCGATTAGCAGTCATCATTTGTCTAGATACCAGTTTATCGAGCCTTCTATAATCTCGTTTTCTGGCCACACGAGGCCTTTCAGATTTATGTTTTGCTTTGAAAGAGTCCCTCTTAGACAGTACTTAATAGACAAACTTCTTTGGACGATTCAAAGTAGATGAAATTTCTGCAACAGTCTTCCCTTTCGATTTCAGCTTCCATGCTTTAATCACTTCATCTGACTGAAAATTTCTAGCTCGCGACATCTTCACTAACCAATACTATCGCGAGGTGCACTTAAATACATCATGCATGTGACGTCATAAGTTTGAATTTTGCGTTTTTTCATGAACAATTGCCTAACAATCAAAAAGTGTCTTAACTTTTGCAATATGCAAATTTCACTTTTTCAGTTAAATTAAGTAATATCCTACATTTAAACCGTTATTTTTGTCCTAAAACGTTTAAAATATATTAAAAAATAAGTACAGCCATTTGTATAACCCAAGTGTTCGTATTTTTTATTTAAAGATTAAAAATCACCAGTGCCTAAACTTTTGCTGGGGACTGCATCAAACATTTTAGCATTGCTGGCAACTGATTGAGAACATATTTCGAACATAAAACCAATGTTTTAGGATTATTGCCATTTCAGTGTAAATATTTCTCACATAAAACCTTTATTTCACCATTATTAACATTACATTGGAAATATTTCTAATGAATAGCAATTGTAACACATATTAGTGTGCTTCTGCCATTTAACAATTACTAATTGCTATTCTCTTTTAGCGTTATATAATTTGCTTATATAAGAGATATCTCTAAACTATGTATATAATGACAGTGATATACAAAAATATTCAAGATACTGTAAAGAAATGTCTGCTTCTTCGAGAAGGAAAATATACCCTACTATACTAATTTAAGATTAGGGGAGGTGGGGGATGAATGGAACATTTTCACAAAAATATTTTTTTATATTTTTTTTATTTAAGTTACTATCAATATTATATATCACATTTCATACATTTGGTATTTGCCAACATATATGAACAATATTTATTCTACATTATGATTTATTCATAAAAATATTATGAAATCAAATAAACGTTCTTCCCTGTCCCAATGATCCCCACAGCAGGGATGAATGGGGCACAAAGATTTTCCTCCCAAATTAAAATCTATAATTATAACCTTATATGAAAATTATATTTGTAATATATGATTTTACAGCACGAATCGATATGTTTTTTTCAATAACTTCTTTTATTGCAGTTTTAACTTTTAATGCGGACTTCGGTTATCAACCTGTTCTTTTTTTCCACTTATGAGGCATTTTAGATTTGAAATGAAAGTGCAAAATGTCTTTTAAATATAGCATATCTAATAATTTTCAATCATAACTTATTAATTAATATTAATTAAATGTATCGTAGAAACATGCAGAACGGAAATTATTGTGTCGATCGGAAAGTCATGTCGTGTTGGGAAAATCAATTCATACCGGAAAATTCTGCCCGATATTTATTAGACATTAGATATCGGAATCAATGTCTAATAATTAAAGATTGAACACGCAGAAATTTTAAACAATAACAACTCATATAATACTATTTAATACTATTAATTGACGTAAATTATTGATTCACCATCCTATATAATACTGTTTAATTAATAAATAAAATTTTCAACATCTCTAGGGAGGAGTGAGAATGCCCCATTCATCCCCATTTGAAATGTCCCAATCATCCCCATGATGCATAATATCCCTTCTCAACCATTTTATCTCAAAAATTATTTTGTCACAATGGTTACTATTCATTCATTTTAATTATTGATATTGAACCTTAAAATAAATAACCACAACATAGCTTAATTTTTTATATTGTATAAGATATTTCACATCTTCAAATGTAAAAAAAAACTTACTTTTAAGCAGAAAATTTTCAGAAAATGCAACTTTGAACGAAAATGAAAACAGCAATGTGGTCCTACTTTTAGTTCTGAAGCACACTGTGGTAGAGGTATATGGGGTTAGGAAGCAATTTAAAATAAATGTTTATTGCCTGAAATATTGAGAATGTCCCATCCATCCATTGTCCCATACATCCCCTAGCTCCCCTATATGTATTACAATTCTGCTACCTATCAATTTACAAAAGCTAATGCAACCATTCTATATTCATTAAAAGCTTTTTTGATATAGAGTAATAAAATAATGTAACGAAAAATGTACAATTTATATTAGTATTGTGTTTGCTGTTCGTTAGTTCTTTCACGATTTTCAAAAATATCTTTATTTTCATAGGTAAATTGCATAAATTAAAAACTAATTTCATTTTCTAATTTTATTTTCATTATGTTATAGAAGTCATTTTTGTACGGTAAAATAGAAAAATAAATTTGTTATTATTGTTATAATAACAATTATTTAACAGAAATTGTATAATAGCAAATGTAAAATTATAAAGTTTTTGAACATATCTATTAAAAATGCATTTATCGGAATATTTTGAAATTTAAATCAGCTATTAAATGAAAAATGAAATTATTTATTACTAGATTTTCTAGGAAAAACACTAAGCTTCCTTTTTGTAAACAATTTTCTCTTTTATGTACACTGGTTATCAAAAATTAAAGAAAAGTCACAAAATGCTAATTTTCAAATATGCGAACACTCAAAAGGAAATAATATAATTCGAGTAATTACTATCTGTACAACACAGCTAGTCATGTAACATCTCATTCATGTCACACATAGTCACAAGTGTCACAGTCACTACGGTGAAGCAAAAAAATCGGAAATTCCATACATCTTATTATGAGTCTCAAATGATCACTATATGTGACTCCACTGAGACGTCACTGTGACTGATGCTTTGTGACGAGTCACCATGTGACTTTACAATGTAGTTACATTGTGGCTCTCATGTGACTGTCATTTGTAGACTCAATTTCAAAGTCATCGTGAACGCTGCATTGTGATAAGTTACCAAATAATGTCACATTAAAGTCACATGATGACTTTCAGGTGACAGAGAGACTACTGTGAAGTCACCATTGTGCTCTTTAGGAAAAAGTCTCCATGTGACTATAATATGATATTATTTGGTGACTTATCATAATGCAACATTCATGATGACTATGAAATTGAGTCTAAAAATGACAGTCACATGAGAGTCAAAGTTTAACTACATTGTAAAATCACCTGGTGACTTGTCATAAAGCAGCAGTCACATTGATTTCTCAGTGGAGTCACATATAGTGATCATTCGAGACTCATTATGAGATGTATGGAATTTCCTATTTTTTTTGCTTCACTGTAGTGACTGTGACACTTGTGACCATGTGTGACATAAGTGATCTGTTATATGGGCTAGCTGTGTTGTAGAGATAGTAAGTACTCGAATTATATTATTTCCTTTTGAGTGTTCGCATATTTGAAAATTAGCATTTTGTGACTTTTCCTTAATTTTTGATAACCAGTGTATATCAAGAAATCTACATAGATACTTTTTATACCTCCATGGTGCATTTAAAAAACACACTGATAAGATTAATCAGAAATATTTGTTTTCAGTCGTCGGCAAACAAAAGCTACCGACAAAATATTGAATAACATTGTTTTATGTATTTTAGAAAAAAAAAATAAAAAATTGATTTGTATAGCGTTATTTTCTGCGATATACTTATAACTATTTCAGTAATTTTTAAATTTAATTATCTATTTATCATTGATATTTTTATTCTGTTTTAACAGTAATATGACTATCATATATTCGAATTGTAGTCCTGTATCGTGTTGGTAATCCGACGTGATCTAAGGCTTTGGGTTCATTTCAACTTTGGTCATTTCCAGCATATTATTAAAGGTAGATTTTTTTCTTTGGAGCTGAGTTAATTTCAGGTTCAGGTGCAGTTTATTTTTCAAGTGAAAGACTGAAAGAGTGTTTCAAAGAAAAAACAATATATTTTGCAATGAAGGAGTAAAACATGCATGTTGGATTTATGATTGTAGGCAAATTTTACATAGATGAATAAATTATTAGATGAGATTTTCCCCTCACTGTTTTGGATTAGTATCGGTTCGAATAGAAAACAATTTTTTGTGTATCGGGCAAGATTTTTCATTAATTTAACTTTATAACTTACCTGAAATGTACTGTAATGTAATTTCAATATATTACTGCAGATAACTAAAGTTGAAAATATTCTCCAGTTTAAATGGACACCATTAAAAACGGAATGTATATTGCAATTTATAGTACAGAACATAATATTTAATACATAATAATATTTAATACAATTTTTTGTGAACATTAAAAAAAATAAAGATGCATTTTAAAAATCGTTAATATTAGCACGCAGTATAAATATTTGATGGATTTTTAGCTGAACATATTCCGTATATGTTCAAAATTTATTTCATCAATTATATATATATATTTCTAGCAACATACAGACTATACGAAACTTCCACTGTGGTCTCCAAAATGTACAAACATAGACCAGGTTTTCTCCAGATGCAAAACAATATTTATTTTGCACATCTACGTAAATTTTTCTCTGACGATGTAATACGTGCATTCAGTTTCAAACGGAAATGTGAAATCAGATGGCTAAAACAGAAGGGTGCGGGATAAACCGAAGAACATCTATTAGGGAAGAAAATTAAAAAAAATAAGGCTTTTTTATAGGATCAAAAAGTCAAAATGTTAGGAGTTTTGAAATTTAGGATTTTTTTAAAGGGGGGGGGTGAAGTGTAATTTTATGATGTATTATTTTCTTGTAAGACATTATTCGATTTAAAATTATGACGCGATAAATGGAGTAATGGAGCAATGGTGTTTAATGGAGTAAAATGCAATAGAGTAATTTGCAATCTTTTTTTAAGCATTCTTTTTACAAAAAATCTTAAGATGCAGTAAATAATAAAATAAAAATTCATATATATATATATATGTGTGTGTGTGTGTGTGTGGGTGTGTGTGTGTGCATAGATATATATATTAAACTTTCTGTACTCTAATACCATTGAAAGATAACGAAGATGAACAATAATATAAAAACACAAACACCACATTACCAAGATGTTTTGTAAAAATTATAGTCCCATATACTATCTTATGTTGATTAAAATGGAAGAAAAAGAGAAATATGGATACAGATAAAAATAAATAAATGAAATGCTTATATGTTGAATTACTTTTTCAAGGGTACATAATGCAAATATATAAGCAAGGCAGTCGTTTTCTGTAAAGAGTAAAGCTTAACGCTGAATAAATATACTCTCTCTGCACTCGAACGACCACATGACCAAAATAATAGAAGAAAAATGGATACTGAATAAAATGAAAGACCTTGAAATGAAAAAGATAAAGAAAACATATAACTATTTAAATAATATATATTATTATGTATAAATGAAAATATGTATTATTACTCAGCTTAACCTTATCTAATTTTGCAAAGTTTAATCCTAATTCCCTGCTTCGCATGTAGTATTTTACCGCTAAAAGAATATGGTTATTTTTACAGTTAAGTTAAAAGAAATATTTTATCCAATGGTTGTCGTTAATCTTTTTAAAGTACCTTGATAAATCTATTTAATTAATAAAAATAGGAAGTCATTACAATATTAAAATATAAATTATTTATTAACATTTTTATTTTATATAGCTAATTTTAAAAATTCCCAAATCACTTAATTTACATTATTATAGCTAATAATTGACTAATAACTACCGCATAGAGATGAAAGAATAAAATAAAAGAATATATCTATGTTAAATGCTGTAATATATATATATATATATATATATATATATATATATGTGTGTGTGTGTGTGTGTGTGTGTGTGTGTGCACTCTCCTACCCTCCCTTTTGAGTACCTAAAGTGGTTTAAACACCAACGTAAGGAGTAACCAATTGCAATTCGAGTAACTTTTGCCGGTTACTCGAAGTGTTTAAGCATACCATGACGTTCCTGAGGCATTTTTCTATGCATTGCACCACTTTTTTCGAAGTTACTCAGAAAAGCGTTATTCCACAGTCACTCATACACACCGTGTGTTATGTAAAATCTAAAATCTGTATAACGCCATCTGGCGGTGTGTAAAAATGCAGCCTCAAACCCAGGAAGTTTCCTAACGATTACTCGGTAAAACGGCAATAGTCCAATAATGGCAACCCTTGTGTGTTTGGTTTCTTTGGTAATGCAGGTTTGCTATATAAGATTTTCCTCTCTATTTAGCGGTTACTCACTAAAGCGGCAATAATCCAAGAATGGCAATTCTTGTGTGTTTAGTTTCTTTAGTAATTCAGATTTGCTACGTAAGTTTTTCCTCTCCATTTAACTTCACTTTTTGATAAAAGAATATCTGTCTATATAGTTTTTTAAATATAACGAAAAAAATCAAATTAGAAATTCACGATTTTATTAAACGTAGCTTTCGAGCGTGAATTTCTCACGAAATAAAGATCTGAAATAACTTAAAATTTTCAGTGAATGAAAAAAAAAAAAAAAAAACCTAATATTAATAGCGTTAATTTACAATATTTCAATTAAATTCATTATAAACATCTCCTCCCGGCGTCAGTCGGAACAATAGGTTATTTCTTGTTTTTTATTCTTTTAAAGATATAATGTTTCAGATTTAATAAAAATTAAACAAATTGGTGTTGTTCCTCCTAAATTCATTATTTTGTTAAGAAAGTCACTTTCAAGCAAAATTTTAAGTTTCCTTACCGATTGAAATTAAATGCATATGAGATAGCAGCAGCAAATTTGTTAAGCAATTATTGAAATTACCGAATAAAAATACCCACTGGCTATAATATATTCCCTATTTCATACAAGGTCCGAACACAAATAATTCAATGAAACCCATAAAAATTTCTAAATGTCTCGTCTAGTAAAATAAACAATTTTTATTGATATCAAAGGATTTTCACATAATCTAATAAAGAGTTGGTGGATTGAAAATATAGTTCCTATAACCGTAAAGTTGTTCGAATTTTCAAATGACCATTATTTTCGAATTGAAATCCCCAAATTTCGTTCTAGTCTTTTTTTTTTTTTTTTTGGACGTTCTTGTGACAACGCAAGGTTATATGATGGTACTAAGCAACATATGATGATAGTAAGATACAATTGAAGAACTAAGTGGAAGAACATGTTAAGTAACAAAAATTACATTTAAAGAAATTTGAAAAAAGTTTTTGCTGTAAATTTTAATGATTTATATTCTGTTTGATACCATGTGTTTAAAATATTAACAGGTATGGTACTAAACTCTCTGAGAATAACTTATTCATATTTAATTCTCAAATACTTAAAATGATTAATATTATTGACATTATTAAATATTAAAATATTAAATATTAATGAATAATGTCTTAAATCCTCAAGATTAAATAGAATCTTAGTATTTTATCTTCACCATGTAATAGTATACCTCATAACGCTTTCATCCAAAAGATAATTTTTTTTTTAGAAAATGTAGCATAACATGTTCATCCACTTAGCTTTTCAACTATGATACAAATGAGGCTCGAACACAAACCATTCAATGAATAACAATAAAATTTTTTAGTATGTCAGTCACCAAAGTAAACAACTCCCGATGATTATAATGAAATCGTTAGAAATTTGCCATATATTTCTAAAAACTGAACATAAAGATTCTATGACCATAATGCTTGTCATTTAGATTTTCAAAAGGTCGTTATTTTCAAACAAATTTCCGAATTTTTTTAATTAATGAACGCACCCAATATAATTTAATTTTAAAAAACGAAAACAAATATTTTCTTTTCCGCCTGAGCAAATAAAACTTCTATAGTGTAATAATTCCTGGTAGAGCAGAGGGTCCAATATTTTGAGGGCCGATCTTCTGTCTATCCATAGAAATTGTTCATAAGTAGTATGTTTAAGTAACTATTACTAATCTTCATGCCTTTTGTACATATACATAAATTTTATACTATGTAGTATTCACTGTAGTATATGGGATATCACAGTGGCGTACATAGGATTTTATTTCGGGGGGGGGGGGGGGTGATTTAAATTTCCCTAATGTTCTAAATCTTACAAAACACGTTGAATTGTGTTGTAAACAGAAATCATTTTTGGCAATAGGGCCGTGGCCAGAGAAGGGAAAGGGTGGTTCTGTTCCGAATTAAAAAAAAAAAAAAATACTCGCATGGCTTGAGGTTCCGTAAATTAGGACTTAAATATATCCCGATTTTTGACAAATGGTCCCCGAAAAAAATGTCAATTTCATTAATGTCTGATGACATTGAATTTTCGGAGAGAACGAGAAAATATAAAATAGGTGTGTCTTGCGGTTTATAAAGAGACTCAGACTTTTTATAAAAGATCTTTTTTATTTATTTATTTATTTATTTATTTTTTGCTGCGATTTTTATGCCATCCAACGTAAAATTTCATTCTCTTTCATAATCTGTCTTTATTTCTCAATTTCGACACTTGGAAGCGAAGATAATTAATTTTTTGGTAATTAATTCCAGAATTGCATTTTTCGCACGGCAGGCTACGTAACACGGAAAGCAAAAAAGATACACTTTTACACTAGGGCTTGATAATCGCAGTACAATTTTTTTAGCCTCCGGTACGGTATGCTATTTTTTTCTCCCAGCTTATTTTGTGTCCAAAAAATAACGATACCTTACAGATGCTAGCTGTAAAACAAAGCATTACGATTAAATATTCTTTAGTAATTTTTTAAACTTCTAAGCATCGCACATTTTCACTTTTTATACCGTCGTATTGGAAAAAAAAAGTTCTTTTAAATGCATTTGTTTGAAAACTGTATCTCCATTTATTTTTGAAATATTAATTTTTTTGTAGTTTTTGGAGCCATTTGCTTAATATTGGCAACGGAAGTACTCCATTTCTGTAGAAAGTAAAGGAAAAATAGTTAGTTTAAAAGTAGTAATTATATATTTTTGTTGCCATTTTCTCGTAACAACGGAAAGAAAATGTAATTAAAATACGTGCTATTTTGAAAAAAATATAAACGAATGATTTCTCTTAAAACAATGGAGCTATTATATACTATATTTAAATGTAAGTATCTGCACTGTTAAAATTTTTGCAGCATTCTGGCAGGTCATTCGACCGTTTTTTGAAAAAACGGTATCATAACCATAATTTAACTATATTCTGACAATAAAATGGCCAATAATATGGCCAGAATAGTGTTAAAATTACGGTTGTGTAACCGTTTTCGGAAAAAACGGTCAAATGACCTGCCAGAATGCTGCAAATTTTTAACAGTATGTGAATCATTAGATAGCCGGGTTTTTTTTTTCGATTTTCTTGAATGACGGAATCTTTTTGCTGCATTTGTGCATTATTTTGCGATAGTGATGTGCTATGTATGCTTTACTGCAGATGTTTAAGAGTAGATCGTAAATGTGGAATTAAGCGGATGCGAATGACGTCATTTTACATAAAATAAAACGAGTGCTTTAAGTCTTAAAATTGGAGTATGTTTTGTACTGCAGTAGAGTCCAGCTTAACCGAATTATTTTCTTCTGATGGGCTGGTGGCTTCTATTATTATGAAACAGCCATTATAAATGAAGTGTTAGGTGAAGATGAAAGATCAGCCGTAAAAAAAATTATGACCCCCCCCCCCCATTAACACCCATTAACAGCTCGTTTTAACCCCCATTCTGACCAGAAAATTATCATAATAATAGAAGCCGTCAGTCCATCGACAGAAGAAAATGAAGTAATGGAAATGTCGGAGGCGACACTAAATTCTGAAAAAGCAGAATTCCTGTTCTCTAGTTTAACTTTTGATTTTACAAATTTCGTTCTTTCGCATCTGAATGTTATTTTGTGCGCTGATTCATAAAATCTAAATTTAAAAAAAATCGGACCACAATTTTCCGATTTATGAAAAAATCGATTTTTAAACTTATAAAAGAGATGCTTTTTCGCACAGACAGTTGATGGGAATTTGTTCAAATTGAAAACTGAAGAACCGATCGCTTTTAAACTTTGGCATAGTTTATAACACATAATAAGCACTTTATAAATTTAAGGTAAGTTTAATTTTTGTTGAGGGGAGGGGGGGGGGGGACGAGGGCTCCGTCGAAAACCGCCTCCTCCCTCGAGTAGTATACCTACTGATAGGTTGTTTAACGGAGTTTCGTTCAGAATGAATAGAGTGCGCTCCCTAGTGGTGGAATGTGGAACTAACAGAACGCGATTTTGCGAAAATTAGGAAACCCAACACGGTGATCTGTTTTAAACTTTAAGATAGTTTATAATACATGATTAAAAAAAATTATCAAAAAGAATGACTCGTCACATTTCGGTGGGGGAAGAGGGTCGCAAACAAAATTAGGAAATATAACAAGGCGATCTGTTTGAAACTTTAAGATACTTTAGGGAGGATTTACCATAATTTAGAAGGGGTTCCATGGCAATAAATGTACTAGGCGTTTTGAAAGGAATATTAAGCGAAACCCTCTGGGTCGTTCTGTGATCACACTTACCCATTTGTTTCCTATTTGAAGACACGTGGGGCATTTTCCCAGATACCGCAGATTTAAACGGCCCGAAAATTTCTCATGTTTCATATGAATAAGGAACTAATTCGGGAGGGAGCTGTAACCCCAATAGCCCTATTCCAGCTATTTAGTTATACTGTTACTGTGCACTATAGTCCAATTTTTTATCGCAGGCGCTTGTCCTTCACACTCGTTCTTCTCCAACTGACATGAAAATCACGTTTCCTACCGCCCCTTCCGTCACTTTCTTTAAGCCCGGAGAAAATAGGTGACTTTTAAAAACTAAAATACTGAACAGAGATAAGGAGTCTCTTCCACCCTCTCTCGCAGTACACGAACTTCCCGCCCTCATCTCTAGTCACAAACGTTTCGGTACAGGAATGCTTGTATTTCGAATCACCTTCACCATTATAGATAATCTTATTTTATGGAGACTCTAATTTTAAAAAACAACTGTTTAACAATTATCAATAAAAACAAATTCAATTCTAAAAGCCTATATATTATTGTATATCTGAAATGTGAATACAAGAACTAAAAAAAGGTGCGAATTTTCAATTTTTAACACTCATTTAATACGAAATAATCATTCATATAGTTTTTAGTTTTTTTCTTCGCTATTTTGCGACCGTTGTCTTTTTTCCGAAAGTAGTGGATGATTTTCACTTATCGCAGTTATCTATTATTTGTTTCTCTGTTTTAAAATATCATAATAGCCGTTAAAAAAACCCCAAAAAATCATTTACAAAATTTTTTGTAACGGTTTTGGACAGCATGATGCAAAATATAAACCACATTATTGAATAATTACCTTTCTAAGGGAACCTAACTCACATTTACGCAAGGTTAAAAAAGAACCACCTATAACTCCGAACTATTAGGCTGACGAGCACGTTTTGGATCAAACCCACACCTTCCATCTACCAGCTTTGATAGAAGAACGTCTCGGATATTGGTGGAACCCACACTGTTAAAAATTTGCAACATTCTGGCACGTCATTTGACAGTTTTTTCCGAAAACGGTTACACAACCGTAATTTTAACACTATTCTGACCATATTATTGGCCATTTTATGGTCAGAATATAGTTAAATTATGGTTATGAAACCGTTTTTTCAAAAAACGGTCAAATGACCTGCCATAATGCTGCAAAATTTTTAACAGTGCATTCAGTCGTTAGAAAAAATCGTAAAATTCTAAGTCGGGGAAAAAAAAGCTCAAGATTTCTAAAATGGTCGAGAAAAGAAAAACCCGCAAAACACAATCGGTAGAAGGTTAAAATAACAAAGTATTTTAAATCAAAATTTTGCTCACAAAAAAGGGGTGGATGCGTGGAATAAATAGAATTATTCTAAAGATTACATGCTTATTTATGTGCATGAGTTAAATTTTCACTAGGTAAATGTTCACAACAATTTTATATATGTAAGAATATAAATAACTGCTTGAATAGGTCAGAAATTAGTCAGTTTTGAATTTGATAAGAGCTTTAAGTGTCGTGTCTAATGACACGACTATTTTAGGCAACTATTTTAGGCAACATAATGCTAAATTCGTAGGATTATTTTAAAGAAATTAAAAGAAATAGGGGCTCAATGATAATAATTATCTAAGAGATTAAAATGTTGGAGGATTACAGAAATTTTCAAAATAAGAAACTTTCACTCTAAAATTGAAAGGAGTGAAAAGTTCACTCTTTGAAAGCAAGCACAGGGGATAAGATTGGAATAAAATATTTTAGTATATTTCTGTCAGTCATCTAATTTAATTCATATGTAAAACTTTGATTGAATTTTTCCTTAAAAGTTCAATTATAGTGTTGCAAACTACGAATTAAATAAATGTTGCCAGTAAAGTATTTTATTGAACCTTTACTACGCTTGCATCTATTTTCATTGCATGCTCTAAAAGGTATGATTCTTTTAAAATGCCCAAAAAAGCAACATAAAAAAGAATACACTCTATAAAAATTGAACATTCTCCATACTAAATGAACATTCACTACTATGAAAGAGTGACAATTCACTCCACCAGGGGTGAAAAAACACACTCCTTTAGTTGGTTGTGTTTATGACAGCCAATTAACAACACAAGGGATATAGGCCCTAAGCGGGGGGGGGATGGGTGGGTGGCCCTCCGTGAAGATCTTTCTAAGGGAACCTAACCCGTATTTACGCTTGGAAAACCAAGGTTCGAAGAAAACCCCGAAAACACCGAACGATTAAGCCGACGGGCCCGATTGGTATCGAACCTAGCCCCTCCCGTCTACCAACTTCGAGAGCAGAACTTCTCGGCCACTCGCACTCCTTTAAGAACAGTGAATAGTCACTCCTTCGAAAGAGTGATTATTCACCCCTGTTTAGAGAAAATATTCACTTTCACGGACTGAGTATTCTTTCAGACAATCCAAAATTTTACTTTTACTTAGAGGGAACAGTCACTCTAAAGAGGGACATAACTAACTGGATGTAACAAAAGCACCACCATAGGCAACTTTCTTACATATAATTACCGGGCGCGACTGTGGAGGAAAGAGAAAATTAAAAAAATATTCTGTTGCATTTTTTTATTTTGCAGTAAAAATAAAAGATTGATTTCTGTAAATTATCCGCGTCACAGCACGTAGCTAATCTTAAACATTACAAGGATGTTTTCATTTATGCACTCTAAAAAATAAATATGCAAATTTACACATAAAATCAGGTAAATCGATTATACAAAAACGATTTGTCTATATATGTAAAGTGGTGCGTAAATTGACAAAACGCACGCATAATGTGTAAATTTCAAAATAAGCGTTTGAATGTGTAATTTGCTTATGACACTAAATGTGTAAAAAATATTTGATCACTCTTGAAATACACACTTGAATGTGTAAATGGACAGGATCGACTCAAAGACAAAACATTCCTAGTAATAAAAGATACAAAAACAGCAAATTAGTTATTTTATAAGTTAGTAATAACATTATTTAATATTTTGTGATAATTATGTAAGCCTATATAAAGTACGGCAAATATTTACATTTATTAAAATGATTAATAACAGCATTTAATATTAAATTGTTAATGCCTTTTAAATAAATCAATTAATTATCAAACAATTAATTTTCTAGTTAGAACATTAAACATTTTATGTTTTGATTAATAAACTTATAATTAATATAATTACATAAATAATAAACACTGCAAATAAGTAATTTCATCAGTTAACACAAATAACAAATCAATCAATTATCATGGCAAGATTTTTTGCATTTCAACTTCTAAAAATTACTGTTAATACCATAAATCAAAACTTCAAGCATGTATGTGCATGCTAATCAGATTAAATACAACCATTAATTTGACACAATGCGATTCCTATATTATCCCTTATGTATTCCCCCTCTTAATGTTTTCAGGCTTAAACTCTACCCCTCGTTATCGCAAGACCAGGGTCTCAACTGGTGAAGGTCAAGGAAAGGCAAGCGTCTCTGTTAGCGAAAACAAGAATAATATGGGACTTAAAGAGTATGATGTAGTTGAATGATAGGAGGAAAAATTGCAAATTTCTCTCAAGCAGAAAGGTTAACAAATCAGAACTTTTTCTTTTTCATTTTCGACATTTTTTGAAGGGGGGAGCATGTAACCCCAACAGTCTCCTTCCTCATTTTTGAGTATGCTGTAGTGTCAACGTGGACTTATAAGGACTAACGAGAATTGCTAATCCTCTGCATAACAGAAAACTAAATTACAAATTTATCTATCAAACTAAACAGAACAAAAAAAATCAGCACCTTTTTCATTTTATTTTCGGCTATTTAGAGAGGAGATCTATAACCCATTAGTCCCTAAAAACGTCTTTGGGCAACTGTGCACTGATAAGATTTAAGAGAAGAGGGTGGCTGTTCCGTTGAATGATAGGAGGAAAAAAATTACAAATGTCTCTCATCTCAAACAGAAAGAAAACAAATCAGTACATTTTTCATTTCATTTTCCACTATTTCGAAAGAGGGCTTGTAACCCCATCAGGCCCCTTCCCCTCGTTGGGTATACTGTGGTATAACTGTGCTCTGATATGGACTAATCAGAATGGCTAGTTTGTTGTATTGCAGAAAACAAAGTTACAAACTTACCTCAAACAAAAAGAAAAAAGAGCGTTTTTTAATATCATTTTCGACTGTTTTGGGAGGAGGCTGTTACTCCATTAGCCCCTTTCACTTCTTTGCGTATAATGTGATGTGATTTTGCACTAATATGGAACTGAACTGAAGAGAGCGGCTAGTTTGTTGAATGATAAGTGGGGAAATATCTCAAACAGAAAGAAAAAAAGCACTATTTTTTCATTTCATTTTGACTATTTAGGGAGGAAGGGACTGTAACCCCATCAGCCCTTTCCCCTTCTTTCGGTATGCTGTGATGTCAATGTGGACTAACATGGAACTAACGAGAATTACAATTTCGTTGTATGATAGAAGAAAAAAATTTAGATTTATCTAAAAAAGCAAGAATTTCAGAAAACAAAATTACAAATCTATTTCAAACAAAAAGAAAAAATCAGCATTTTTTTCATTTTATTGTCGGCTATTTTGAGAGGGGGCTATAACCCCATTAGCCCCTTTCACCTCTTTGAGTATAATGTGATGTCACTGTGCACTAATATGAAACTAAAGGGTAGAGAGTAGCTAGCCTGCTGATTGATAGGGGAGAAAATACAAATTTATTTCAAACAACAACAACAGAAAAACAGCACTTTTTACATTTCATTTTTGATTATTTTGAGAGGGGGCAGCAATTCTATTAGCCACCCTTTTACCTTTTTGGGTATAATGTGGTGTCACTGTGCACCAATTTGGAACGAAAGGGAAGGGAGCGACTTGTCTGTTGAATGAAAGGGGGTAAAATACAAATTTATCTCAAACAGAAAGAAAAAAAAATCAGCACTTTTTTCATTTCATTTTAGACTATTTCGAAAGGAGGGGGCTATAATTCCATCAGCCCCCTCCCCATCTTTGGGTATGCTGTGATGTCAATGTGGAGTAATATGGGGTTAACGAGAGAATGGCTATTTCGCTGTATGAAAGAAGAAAATAATTTCAGATTTATCTAAATAAGTAAGGAAGAAACACTTTTTTAACTTAATTTTCGACTATTTTGGGAGGAGAGGGACTATAACCCCATCATCCCCTTTCTCTTCATTGGTGACAATGTGGACTAAAATGTGTCTAATGAGAATGGCTAGTCCACTGTATGACAGAAAAAAGTTAATTTGTTTTCCAAAAAAGAAGCAGCAAAAAAATCCGCCCTTTTTTCATATCACTTTCGAAAATTTCGGGAGGGGGGGGGGGGGTTGCTGCAGTCCCACCAGCCATTTTCCTTGGGTATGCCCATTGGCTATCACAACAAAGATAGTCACAATTTTAAGAAAATATCTAGTGGAAAAACAAATAGGAAACTAATAGAAAAATTGATAGATTGGTTTATGGGATAAAGGTTTGCAAACTTCACCTTTATTTATCTATGTATGTCATAAACTGTCTAAAAGAACCCCCCTCCCCTCCCTTACGCATTGATCATCATAAGTTGTTTTAACTTGCCTCGTTAAGAGGAAAACTTCAATTATTTCACTTGAAAACAATGTACTACTATGTTTACAGAATAAAATTGTAATCATTATTTTTTTATGAGGTACCTCATTCTGTTTTTTTTTGGGGGGGGGGGGGACATGAGCTAAGGAGAGGAAACGCTGTTCCTTAATATTTGAAAGTATTTTTGGTGAAAGAGAATATTGGTAACTTTTGTCTAATTTTATTCATTTTGACACCCTAATTCCTGCCATGGTGAACCCGCTCAAATGAGGTGGCTCTGCATGCCCATGCATTAGTCAGGCTCATAACGATAATTCTTCAGGCTCCTGTCCCTGCCGGCGAAGACACTTAGGAGCTAATGCTAATCCTATGGGGAGGGATTTTTCTAATATCTCGTTTGCATTTCGACATTTTTATTTTTTTTGCATTGAATAGCCGAGGTCCGTCTCTACATCCCACCTTTTTAACTTTTTTGATTTTGGTAGCAGGTATTTTTTATAAAGTTACTTTCACTTTCAAAACCGGTTCTGAAAATAAAAGCGTAATTCTAAGAAATATCTGCAATCAAAATCGAAAAAGTAAAAAAGGTGTGATGTAGAGATAGACCTCGGCTATACAATGCAAAAAAAAAAAGCTCATGAGTGTCTTCGCCGGCAGGGACAAGAGCCTTAAGAACTATTTTCTAAAGCCATGTATATTATCAGCAGAATTTATAAACATGCAATAAAAATGAGTATGGCTAATATTAAAAACGAATATAATACATAAAAATGCACTTTTAGTTATGCAAGAATCGCTTATAAACAGTAATGAAATCTAATTACTGTCTAATGCTTTAAATGAGTTACTTGTAACATCTTTTAGTGTATCCTTGTAAAATATTTATAAATACTAGACACTCTACATTTTACAGAAAACATGTTGTAGTACACCTCAGCAACGGGATGTGATTAAAGCACTGCCCAACTGGACTTTGTCCTATGGTCTCTGACATTCGGGGATCTGAAATTTAGTATGTAACGTTAATAAAGCTGGTACTTTAAATCTATTTTATTCTAATGTTAATCTAACTAATCAGGGAAGCGCCTTATCAGAATGAACCTATTTACAAAATTTGCAGCAAATCGGATAATTCTGCATAAAAAATACATTTATCTAAATTAAGGGGATGATTATCCCCCTCCCTCCTTTATACTTAACCAATGAATCCCCAAAACTAATCTGGGAAGCGCCTTATCAGAATGAACCTTTTTACAAAATTTGAAGCAAATCGGATATTTATATCAAGAGCTATCTCTTTACGTCCATACGTACATACATACAGATCCTGCGGGCACATTAGCTCTCAGGCTTTGATAGCCTGTGAGCTAAAAACGAAAGGAAATTCGTCAACAGCCTTCCACAGTCTCAGCAATCCCTCCTCAATATATATATATATATATATATATATATATATATATATATATATATATATATATACATATATATATATTATATATATATATATATATATATATTTATTTGGCATTTTTCCTCATCTGGTGTTTTTCAACACTGTTCTTTTATTTTGCTACAGAGACTTACGAAAGGGCTTCATTATGAAACCTTGGAGAAAAATTACTTTAGATATGTGTGCTTTAGATTGCGTCGATTTTTTACATATCATAGCCCGAAACTTTCTGTCACGTTTTCAGACTAATTTTTAAATATAAAAGCATGCTACTTGTGGACATAGTTATGACAATAATTTGTAATAGATCAGTTTTTCATTTTTCTACAAATGAATCACTTCTTTAGTTACAAACGATTGTAGTCTTCGGACGACACTTTTTCCTTTTCTGTATTGTCGTCTACGAAAATCGGTCAAAGACGAGATCAAATTAAATCCTACATTTTATCCAGCGAAATGTGCATTAGAACGCATTTTACCTAAAAAAAGATTATTCTTCATTTATATACTACTAGCAGGCTTTGCCCGTTACGCTGATCAATTTCGCCATACTAACTTTGAAACAAATGAAAAATTTCTGTGAATTTGACCATGTGTTTTAAAGTAATATGGAACGTTATCTCTCTTTCTTTATTGCTGAAAACGATACGAACGGCATTGCGTTATTATATTTTCTAATGTGTTAGGTAAAATTTGTGCTGTTCAGGACCGACTCCTTTTGTTGATCAGTTATTGTAGGATTTATATAGAATGATACGCAAAATGTTAAAAACTCCCCTAAAAATTACTTAATTAACAGTGCAAGTCCCATCAAAATCCATTTAGCAGAATTCACGTTACCAACATCCGGAACAAAATTTCCAGTTGCGTTATATATATATATATATATAGTATATATTATAAATCCCAAATCTTTCACCAGATGCAATGATTTTCTGTCAAGTAAGCTGAGGTTACTCAAAGATGCAATATTTTACCAATTCCTACACACAGGTCTTTTAGTTACTTGATGATGCAATCTTCTGTCGTGTGTTACGCAGCAATATAAGTTACTCGATGACATGGTATTTTACCAATTACTATACACAACTATCTCAATTACTGGGTAATGCGATCTTCTGTCGATTTATACACACAGTGATCTAGTAAGTTACTCAATAGTACTTTTTTCCGATTCCTACACACACTATCTAAGGTACTCGATAACGCAATTTTCTGCCGTCCGTATCTACCTGCCGCCGTTCTGCCACTACAGCAATTTAAGTTACTCGGCGATACGGTATTTTGCAAATTACCACACACAACTATCTCATTTACTCGATAATGCGATCTTCTGCCCGTTTCTACACAAAATGTAAAAGGTACTCGTTGGTACCGTATTTTTCTAATTCC
This sequence comes from Maratus speciosus, assembly GCA_963932465.1. Lineage (NCBI taxonomy): Eukaryota > Metazoa > Arthropoda > Arachnida > Araneae > Salticidae > Maratus > Maratus speciosus. The sequence goes on along the minus strand of OZ010793.1, from coordinate 194,982,256 downwards.
TATACACAACTATCTCAGTTACTCGATAATGCGACCTTCTGCCCATCTATAACATAAAGCCATGTAAGTTACTCGATGATAGGGTATTTTACCAATTCTTACACTCGACTATTCGTTTACTCGATAATGCGATCTTCTGCTCTTCTGTTCACACACTAAGGAAAGTTACTCGATGATACTGTATTTTATCTAGTCATAATAGCACTGTGATAATATAATACAAAGGAAAAGATGAAGTGAGAGGAGGTGGGACTCGCAAGAATTCGGCCAATTGTTTTGTGAAGTTTTTGCATGGTCTGCAGACCTACGTCGATTAATGTTTTAAATCGAAATTAAAGGATATAGTAAATATGAACTATATATATAACCGATATGTATTTAACCCTCTAGAGCATGATTTTTTATTTTTCCTTTAAAAAAAATGTTTGATTCCTTAATGGACGTACAGTCGTGGAAAAAAAAAAGGAAACACCCCCTACTAACTCCTCAACAAACTATCGTAGAAGAAAGTTACTGGTACCGAACGATTGGAAATAAAGTCTACTTTTAAATGATGTATATAAAATTCGCTTAGGGGGCCATCTACATATTAAAACGAACCATAACTTTGTTTTTTTTCAATAGCAGTACCCAATTCTGACAGCATAAATGAACTCTACACCCTTCAATTAGCCTAAAAACGAATTTTTATGCAATTCGTACCATAAGTTTCCGAGAAATTAATTATTTTAAAACGAGCTTATTTTAAGGGCTGTATCCAAATTGAAGTTCCGTACTGGATTGTTCACCGAGAGAGCCCCTTCTTTGATCAAGGCACCTTAAGCGCCACTCAGGGAGTCAATGAAGCGTGTTAGATTACAGTACAGCAGAATAAATTTCAAAATGTCTACTCACTTCCATCATAGACGGCCCCTTAAACCATCATTTTGCCGTTTTTTAAGCATAATTTGAAAACTACTTGGAATAAAAATGTGAAATTTTTGAATTTCCATAAAGCAGGACTTAATAAATCTAAATCCATCAAAAAAATTGTAGGTTGCAATTCATAATTTTTTAGAATATTAATTTCATAATTCATAATTCATATCATAAAATTATAAAAATTGCAAATTCAGCTTATTTATGTTTGGGTATATTAGTATTATTACTACAAAAAAATTAGCACATTAGGAGCATAATTTCGGAAGATATAAATAAAAATATGAAAATGTAATTTAACATTAGAAGCACTAAAATTTGAATGTTTATAATTCAAAAACTTATCATTCAAATGACTTGAAATTTGGTGTCTAGGCATAGTTTGAACGGAAGATTTGAAATATCTCGTTAAAATTGGGCATTGCCATTGAAAAAAATGAAGTTTGGATTCGTTTTAATATGTAGATGACCCCCTAAGAAAATTTTATATACATCATTTAAAACTAGACTTTATTTCCAATCGTTCGGTACCAGTAACTTTCTTCTACGATGATTTGCTGAGGAGTTAGTAGGGGGTGTTTACTTTTTTTTTTCCACGACTGTACATTAAAGGAAAAATACTAAAAAAAGTATCACTCTAATATTTTTCCGTATTTTGGATTTTTTTAAATAGCTGCCAAATGGCAACACCATGCATTAAGCGTATTCTAAGCATATTCCACGATATTTATCTGGTCTTTTTTCTATTAATTGTCGGGTGGCATTTTGCAGCACGGGGTCCTATTTCTTCTTATTATTCCAAGGCACAAAATTACTTTTGATTTTTAAAGTGTCATTATGTTCACTGATATTTAATATCAAAATACAGTTCCTGATTTGCAGGTTCAACAACTGGATGAGTTAGTCTAGCATTATCTCTAACACTAACCTCCAGGTCATGTCCACCTGGCAGACTGGTTGTGTTTTTTTTTTCGCAATAAATATCAAATTTGTACGCAAATCTTGATACTCCTGCGAAAAATAATTTAAAAACACATTTATGCGAGTTTTTTTAAGGAGTGGGGGTGGGGTATACTGCTTCATATGGTGACGAGTCTTTGGTGCACTTATTTGCTCATAAACACATAGAGATTTTTTGATGGAAATGGATAAGAATTTCCATTCTGGGTACCTACTATTGGTCTCAACTTGAATAACTTATCTTCCCCATTAGACAATGTATTATCGTTCAGATGGGAAAATTGTCGTATACCGTATACTTTCAAATGTATTCACGGTCATAGTGCGACTACCTGGTGATACACCAGTGACAGGGTTCAAACAATCTTGTGACTTTAAAGTTTCCCACGCTACTGAAGGTACAAATCCTTAGATACTTTTTTATATCTGTCAAGAATATATTGAGTGGCTTTTGAACATGTTTTAGAACACAATAGAGTCTTGCTTGTTGAGAGGTACGCACGAAATGTACTGGGTGGAAAAATACAAAAAATATTTATATGGTGTTTTTAATGATAAAACACTTTCAAGGAGAGAAACATCTCCATTAATGCTTAATCAAGAAGGATCTGGCTGAAGAGTTTGAAGCTTTCACTTTTTCTGTTTACGTTTACCTGGCTGCTTTTGTTTTGATGTAGATGGAATATTCACTATCCCAACGTTTGCATCAAAATTCTAGCAAATTTCATTAGCTGATTTATCTGCACGTAAATCACAATCAGTCTTATCATAAGCGTCTGAACCGTTTTTGAACAGAGAGTTTGGATCAAAAGGTGGCTCGTCATCGCTGTCATTGTAAGAAATGTCACTTTCACTAGACATAACAATCCAAATTTCTTCTGTTAATATTTTATTTAGTATCTTTGCTTTAAAAAATATGCTGAACATGATGAGGCTCTATCAGAACAAATTTTTTGATGAAAAAAATAGACAAAAAGCAAGAAGAAACAATCAACAAATTCATTGAACAGAATACTAAAAAGGTAAATAAAAGTGGAACTCAATTCATGGTGTTGCCAAATGGCAACATACGTATATTCGCATACATACAATATTTGTGTGCAAAAAACTTTACTTAATATTATTTAATATCACTTTTAAAAGCATATTCTTTTGAAAAAGATTTTTTTCAAATGAAATTTTGCATTTTAAATATTTTTTATTTGTGTTAGAAATCCATCTATGGCGAGGAAAATTGAAGGCTTCAAGAGTTCCTTTTTACACTGCTCAAAACAATTAAAGGATATTTGAAGTTTTATATAAAATAAAGATATAAACGGAATTTTTTTTGCCGAAAATAGAAGAAGAGAATCACAAATGCAAATTTTTCTGGTTTTCAAACTGTGGAGTATGCAAATTTTAAGTTCGACGTCAAAAACGTCGCTTCAGCGGCAGCGAATGAAATTTGACTTTCAACTGGATAAAAGAGAATGAAGACAAGGATGATCGGCATTCAGTGATTGCTTTGTTTCGATGAGTACGATGTCTCAGCGAAGTCATTTGACAGATTCAGAAGCTTTGAGAATTGTTGGTAGGTTAGAAGGGGGCCAAACTCAAGCCGAAGTAGCGCAAGCCATTGGAGTGTCACAAAGTGTCATTTCCAGGATCTGGAACCGTTTTTTGGAGAGTGGATGTGCAGGCCGAAGACCAGGGCGAGGTCGTAGACGGGTAACAACGCGCAATGAAGATCGGTATTTAGCGTTAACAGCTCGGAGACACCGAACCATGAACGCTATTCTTCTCCAACAACACCTTCGCTCGGCTACAGGCACCACGATTTCAACTCCGAAACAGGCTCCATGCTGTAGGTCTGTATGCTCGCCGACCGATGGTATGTGTTAGATTAACATACAGGCATCGTCGCGACCGCAGGGAGTGGGCAACCGAGCATGTCAACTGGAGGAGAAATGAATGGAGCAATATTCTGTTTTCTGACGAGTCCCGTTTTTCTGTGCATCCGGATAATAGGCGTATTTTCATCTGGAGGGACCGTGGCAGTAGGAATAATCCTGCGTTCGTGCACGAAAGTGTCAGATTTGGCGGTGGAGGAGTGTTGGTGTATGGTGGCATCTCCATTGACGGGCGCACTGACCTCTACATCATTCAAGATGAAGCTCTGACTGGTCGCCGATATAGGGATGAGATCCTCAGACCTATTGTAGTCCCTTACGCTGCAGCAATCGGAGATAACTTCATTTTAATGGACGATAACTGCAGGCCACATCGTGCAAACCTGGTGGAGGATTTCCTTTTCGAGGAAGGAATCGTTCGAATGGAATGACGAGCGTGTTCTCCAGACATGAATCCAATCGAGCACGTTTGGGACGCTCTAGGAAGACGAGTTTCTGGCCGCCAACAACCCCCACAAACTCTCCAAGAACTGGAAAGTGCTCTTCTGGAAGAGTGGGGCAGAATACCCCAACTCGTCATTAATAGCCTCATTGAGTCCATGCCTCAAAGGTGTTCAACGTTGCTGGCCGCCCGTGGAAACCATACCCCCTACTGAAAATGATTTTCTTTGAAGAAAACACCTTTTCTTATTCTTTTTTTCTCATATGCACAAATTGTGTTTTTTTCCTTTAGTACACAAATGCGCAATAAAATGCATTTTTTTCTGCCAAACATGTGTAATTTATTCTCATATAACCTACTATGTCTGTCGACCATGTATCAATCAGCTAAACAGTTTACCAGATACAAAATCCACCTAAAACTGCAATATCCTTTAATTGTTTTGAGCAGTGTATTTGTAACTGATAAACAACTATTATCACCTATGGTATTTTTAATGTACTAAACCTAAGTATAGGGTCAAAATGAATACATAAAGCACAAATTTATCAAGAAGCAACGGTAAATAAACGATAAGGAGAGAATATGTAATTTGTTGCCAATTGGCAACAGTATGCACTAGAGGGTTAAAATAATTTAATTGTTGGTCGTAGTTTAAGCGGGGTTTACCTCTAGAAGACTTAAAAAATCTGTTTTTAGCTTTTTTTTTTTTCGTTAGAATAGGAATAAAAATTTTTGTTCCGAAATTTTTATCTAATTATTTATTATTATTTGAAGGATATTGCATTTTTTTTTATATCAAAAATTGATGACGGGAATTGAGTTGAGTAGGTGATGCGTGTCGTGCACTTGCAACTGGGCGGGATCCGATAGATTACCTGAGACGTCTGCAGTCAATTTTTGTTAAAGATTATAAAAATAGATATAATTGTCTGGGGCTTCAAGTATTTTGAGGTCAAGAAATCTAAAATAACAAAATGGTGGCCATTTGAAAAAAGTCTCTTTTTGGTCCCATTTTTCGCACCTTTCGTGATTTTAAATTAAATGTTTCTTTTTCTTTTTTTGTACAAAAATGGCTGAAAGTGGTTGAAGCCCCATTAAATTATGTCCTCTTTAATTTAAAAAAAATGCAAGATCTCTTTAATAGATTTTGCGTTCTGATCACGCCCAGTTTAAAAAAAAGTCATTTTACATAAAATGCGTTTTTAGTGCTCCAAAACAGTAAAAGACTACGGACGCGTTGCGCTAAAGCACAAAATAACTCCGAAAGGTCCTCGAATTCGGCCAAATAATTTTACACGGGTGATCTACAGACTATAAGGAATAAAAAAATGTAAAATAAAAGAAGAAAAATCGATTTTTTCAACCGAAAAAAAGCAAGTACCCACTTAAGGTAAAATGTATAACAATAAAATTAAGCTATTTTATAAAGTTAAATGAAACCGTAAATACTAGTGCATAAAATATTTTCATTATAAGCACTGTCCTTTTGATATTTTTCTCATTATATAGCATAAAAATATTTTACTTCTTTGACTGTCTGGTATAGTGCATATGTTATCAGATTTAACATACTTTCAGTTTTATGCCCTCTAATGGGAAAATCTCTTAGGATATACATAATTAAGTAACAAACTAAGTTTTTTCGTAACAGTCAATGCGTTACATATATTTTGAATCTAATGGCTACTTACTAATATTTAAAATATTCAACTATTCATTTTGTTTTGTTTTTTCATCTGTAATAAATATAAATGATGTGTTCAAATTTCTGCGCATTGTTCCAAAATATAATTCGTGAATCAGTATTGTCTTGAAGACTTGTATATAGTTTAGTAAGCAGGAATATGTATATTTTGGAAGTATTTCCGCCCCCCCTCCCCTCCCCAATATACTTGATGTTTTCACTTTTGTGTTTGTTGAAAAGTATTATTAGTAAGATTAAGCGAATAATTTGGAATTATATAAAAGTAGTAAATCGACTTGCCATGTGATATACTCAATTTCCATATAAAGGCAAATATATTTAATAATAATAATAATAATAAAGTACAAGTTCAACTGAATATTTTTGAGTTTTGTTTTTCTGTAGTTCATCTACAAACAGTTCTTATCCATTTCACTTTCATTTTACATCTCCCACACAAAATTTCTATTCAAGTTTAGGATTTCGTGGTTGCATGCGTTAATTTTCCTCAAAATACTGAAACTTTTAACGAAGCCTTAATCTGATTTTAACTGTTGAAATTAAAGTCAGGAAAAAATTACGCTATTTTAACGAAATCGTACTGAAAATTTTAATTTTATGCATCGAAAAAAGCTTTTCCTATTAAATTTGATGTTATTTTGGGCTTCAAAAACTATTCATGCAAATACCCATGTAACCATTAGAAGAAACATTGAGTTCGATTATGAATGGGTTGGGTTGATTTTTGACGGCCGATTATCTACACGAGGGATGTAGGCCCGGCGGAAAAAGTGCCCACCGTGGGGTCTTTCTAAGGGAACTTAATCCGTATTTACTGATGGAAAATCCACGGCTCGAAGAAAACCACTAAAAATCCGAATGATTAGGACGACGGGCGCGATTGGATTCGAACCCAGAACCTCCCGTCTACCAGCTTCGAGAGCAGAATCTCTCGGCCACTGGTGGGGCGAGTTCGATTAGAAACAATGAAAATATTTTTAAAAAATTATGATGCATGGTAAAATGTTTTATTAGTAATATATATATATATATATATATATATATATATATATATATATATATATATATTACAAAAATCATTAAATTCCGATGATTTCCGAAGTTCCGTAGGAACCCTTATATACCCGCAAATAAAGTTTCAGCTCTTCGAAAATTTCTAATATCGAAGCGGACGGTGGTTGAAGCCAACACGTAAACAGGCTAATGTGCTCGAACAAGAGTTTCTGCCTTCACTTCTATAAATTAATGTTAGAGTAGGCAGTGTTGCCAACCTCGAGTGCAAAATTTATGGGTTTGCAAGTTCGAAATCATCGTATTTTTAACAAATTATTGTACATTATACTTCTTTATCGGATCGGAACCGCTTTTTCCCGACCTGTGGATTTGCGCTATATACAAACACACACACATATATATATATATATTTATAGTGAATCGGATTTTAGACGGGTCGAGTTGAAGTAACTTTTTTGATGAAGGTTGGATTAACTTTCATTGTTTTGGGGTTCGGATTGAAACGATTTTCAAAATAATGGCCAAAATATTTTTTTCATCTATATACAAACTAAGCTATATATTAAAACATCCACAACCGACACTCTCGAAAATCAGACAACTTTATATATTGAACACTCTTTCAATTCCTAATGTTTATAAATTTGCATTCTTTTATCTTTAAAAAGTGAACACCTTCCAATGTACTCTAATGTAACATGTATGTGTGTGTATAAACTATCACAAATATTTTATAGACATTGGTATTGATTTTCGTTATTTCCGCCATTACTGATATCATTTTTACGTAAACCTGACAGGCCCACCACGTACTCCCAGGTGTACGCGTACCCCAGTATGGGAACCGCTGCTTTACAGTCTACAGTCTTTACAGCTGTTATAACAATTTTCTGCTCGTTCGATGTCTGACAGTTTGGAGCCCCCTATAAATGCTAATTCTGCATTTTGCAATTTTTCAAATACATGGAATGGAAGAACTTACTTATATCTTTCATCCCATAAAAATTGTGTTTTAAAATCATACACATTTTAAGATTTTAAATGTTAAAAATGGTCTCTTTTTTTTCTTTTTTTCCGCTATTAAGTCCTGAGATCCCTTAATAGCTGAAGCGGTGTTTCCGAAATTTTGAAGTTATTTTTCTCCAAAAGCTGTTTTTGGGAATAACGCGCACGATATCTCAAAAACTTCTCAATATTTTTTCACGAAATTTTCAAAGCACGTGTTTCATGTTAGTCTGTATAAATTGAACCTAAAATTTCCTATTTATTGTTCCAAAAAAAAAAATTTTTTTAGGTGATTATACTGTTGAAAATTTCAAAATTTTGCATTGCCTAAATACAACATTGTATTAAAAATATAAAAATGCTTTAAATACAAATTTATTTATGTTCAGGGTAGTTATTACAATCTGAAGTGTAAGTAGGCACCAAAATTTTCCTTCTAGTTGCAAACGTTATTTCGGCATCCTGCGCGTAATCTGTTATACCAATTTTCTGCTCGTCAAATGTCTGACAGTTTGGACACTCCCCCCCCCCCCTCCACCCTATAAATGCTAATTCTGTATCTTGCAATTTTTTATATGAAATGAAAGGTATGAAATATATTTATTACAATTTTTTATATGAAATGATAGAACATACTTATATCTTTCATCACAATACAAATTGTATTTTAAAATCACATACATTTTAAGATATTAAATGTTAAAAATGGTCTTTTGTTTTCATTTTATTTTTTTTTTTCAATTTTAAGAGTCCGGAGACCCCTTGAGGCATTAAATTTCGGAATTTTGGGACCTGAATTAGAATAATTCTAAAATAATTTTTAATAATAGGGGAGGTTTTTGCACCATATTGGTTTAAGGTAAAAAATCTATATATTTGAATATCAATATGCATGAGAATATATATCTTTCTTCATGAAAGATATGATTGATATTAGATCAATAATTATAGTGTATTTTTTCAAAATTGCATTAAAATATTAAGTTAAAGTGAGTTTGATTCGGATTGGATTTCTTGTTAGCTATCTGATTTTTCTCGTTTTGTTTGATACTATAACAGGATACATGTCGGACAATGTTGTAAGTAACAATATCAGATTTCACAGATTATTTGTTATAAAACAGACTACAGATGTTGAGAAGTCTTTCTGACATCCCTATTATTAGAGCATTTCTCAAAACCAACAATGCAGGAGAATAACTTCTCTGAACATCTGTAACGGAGTAATGGAAACAAATGTTTCGTTTTTAAGTATTTACGTGAGCATTAACGGCTTTAGGAATCATTAATATTGTCAGTCTCTTTGAAAACGATCCGCGTATCTTATAAACAGTTATCTGCCTGCAGTTTACTAAAAGTACACAATATACTCTCGGTCCTGTAGAGTGGTCCTTTATGTAACATATGCAGTCACTTGTTTTTTCAACATTAACACATGTTCCGTTTATATAATATAACCCCTCTATTTTTCTTTATCCTTTGAAGTCTCACAGGAGATCAGTATACTATGCGGCGTTTATAGTTTCCATACAAATTTCACTAGGAATAAAAATAGCTATTCTTTTTTATATAGAAAACACGCCGCTCCGCCGTTTTCAATTTTACCGAAGGGCACGCACAAGGAGACGTCTAAGATCAGTCATTAGCCCTATACTATTGATATCTTTGGGGATATTTAAAAACTACCCAAACAAGAAAGAGAGAAGGAATGCTTTTCAAATGCATGCTATTTGCGGTACAACTTTTCACACCTGTCGACAGTTACTATTCGTGTTTACTCCCACTGTAATTAGAAAAGAGAAAATATGCAGGGAAGGAAGTATTGAGGAGATATACTTTAAAAATGCGAAGTGATATTTCAAATATATCTAATATATCAGGTATATATAGGTAAATAAAACAGAATTAAAAACGTTTCGGTCAATTTTAACCCCCCCCCCCCACACACACACACACCAATGTAGAATACAATACTATCCTAATCAGAAACATCAGACTCATATTTATTTTGAATTAAATTATTTTAAAATAATTTAGAATGCATAAAAAAGGAAAGAAAAAGAAGGATACATATATTTAAAGAGGTCATATTAATAGATTAAGTGTCTTAGTAAAATATGTTATATGAATGTTAAAAATACTTAAATAAGCAGCAATTTAAAATTCTGCTTCTTTTTACTATATACTTCTGACAATTAATTCATAATAGAGCAGTTCTGGTTCGTGCTCATATAAATAAAAAAGTATTTTTTATTTTAGAAAATAATATGAACCTCTAATTTTGTAACTAAAAATAGATATAAAATATCTCTTTAACATGGTGCTTGGTTTTATCTATACATTTGAAAATGTACTTTATAATTGAAATTGCTGCATCTTTCAGATAAAGTTTTCAATTAAACGTTTAAAAAAAAGAAAAAGAAAAGGAAAGAAACAACAAATGAAACAAGGAAACATAAATTTAAATCGATTAAAAAGAAATGCCCCACCAGTGGCCGAGAAGTTCTGCTCTCGAAGCTGGTAGACGGGAGGTGTTGAGTTCGAACCCAATCGCGCCCGTCGGCCTAATCGTTCGGAATTTTCCGTGATTTTCATCAAACCTTGGATTTCCTTGCGTAAATACGGGTTAGGTTCCCTTAGAGAAACCCCCAAGCAGGCCACCCCCCTCCTTTTTTCGGGCCTATATCCCTCGTGTTGATAATTGACCGTCAGAAAACAACACACAACATATTATAGAAAAAAATATGACGATATTATATGAATTTATCATATTTTAAATATTTTGATATACAGTCAGACCTCTATTTAACGAACCTCTATTTTGTGAATTTCTCTATTTTGCGAACTTTTCCTAGGAACCAAGAAAATTTTGCGAATTTCTTCGTAAAATAACCTTCAAATAGCGAAGTGCATTCTCTATTTAACGAAATTTTTCTTGTGACCAAATTTTTTTTTCTTCCCATTTCTCACAATATTTCTGGTCATTTGAAACTTATCCTTTCTTTAAACACATTTTATGGTGTTCAACGGCCTTAAACTGGTTTTACCAGGCGCCTTCTTTGTCAGCAGTGAGAATTCGGTCAGTACGGAGGACGAAGACGATAATCCCTTAGAGTAACTTAAAAAAATGTGGATACAGTGAGAAAAAAAGAAGAAATTAACCATGATGTGCTGATTGATGATTGTATTTCACTTAATTCTGAAATTGAGACCTCGGAAACACTATCCGAATTAGATATTTTCGACAGTGTGAAAAATAAAAACAATACAGCAATGAATTGCGATGAAGGCGAATATGATGATGATGGAAGTGATCATGATGCAGGAATTAACAAAACTTCGTATGATGAAATGCTAAAATCATTTGAAACAATCCGACGCGGATTATAGTTAGAAGAAAATACGCATGAGATACGCAGGGGTTTTTGGTACAGTGCAAAGATGCGAGACGTATTATGAGTGAAAGCACTTTTTAAAAGAAAAAACTCAGGCAAAATTAACAGAGTTTTTCAGAAATTAAATTTAAGGATGCATATGTTAATGTATGGTTAAAATTATCTGTTATAATAATAATAAATATGATAATGTCATTAAAATTTGTTAATTTTAATGTAAAACAATTTACTTTAAACAGAAAATACAGTGTATTCCCGGAGAATATTTTGTTTTCCTTGCAGATTTCAAAGATTTAAACACATAGAAAAAATGAATTGATAATGGATATTAGTGGGTAAAATAAATAAAACAAATCAATATAATTTATTTAAAAAATGTGATTAATTACTTGTAGTATGAATTAAAAATCTGTTTTATGTAGTTTAAAGTATTTTAAAAGGAATTATTTCTATTTAACGAATTTTCCACATAACGAACTTTTTTCCGGGATTTAGCGACTTCATTAAATAGAGGTTCGACTGTATATCCATATCTTACAATGGTGAATATATGAATGAATATGTGAATTTTAAGTCCCTGAATAATAATTTTTATTTTAGTACATATTCTTTTTTTTTTTTCTTATACTGGAAAACATCCCATTGTATAACTGTCTAACAATATTAACGAGATATTTAAAGTCTTACTCTAACATGCAGTTCCTTTTTTAATTATAGACTCAGAGAAAAATTAATGGTTATTTGAGAAAATTATTTAATTCTTATTGATAATAAACTTTTACGAAAGATACATTCTTTCTTGCTCTAATTCGAATTCCACGAATCTAGGTATAGGAATAAACGAAATCTCAGACAAAAAATTGTGGTGGTTCGATGAATACAGTACCCCCCCCCCCCACCACCACACACACACACACAATATCTAGAAAAATGCCTCACAGCTACGACCACTATAGTCAGAATTTGAAGTTAAATCCACTAGCTTTGTAGAATAAGTTGCATATATCTACCGTTTTATTTCATTACATTAAAAATACCACTTAAAAGAAAATCCAACATTCTTTTAAATTTTTATTAGAGGATCTAATCGGATACCGCGGGTCACAGTATATTGGTAAAAACTTACTGTTTAACTGTAATAGATTTCTTAAAATTAATATATTTTTAGATTGCCCACTAACAACTCCAAAAATAATTGTACATAAAAAATATGAAAATGTATTCAAATAAAGTTTTGAAATTTACTAAAAGCAATATTTTTGTATTAGCACCAAGCCAGATATTAATATCCGAAGCAATCGGTAAGGATTTTGTTAATTACAGCAGCCTTTTTTTTATGATCATTTAAGTGGTTTTAGTAAGTAGTTAGATTACTTGTTTATTAAATTTGTGCTATATTTATATTATTTGTACTATTTTTTTATTTATTTATTAAGTTTCAATTTCGTTACGGAATACTACGCGGAAATAAATGCTAGACTATTTATACTGTTTCGTGTGTGGGTTAATTTTTCGTAGTCAGAAAGAACAGCACAATTCTGTTATGTAATTTTTTTTTATTACTCTAGCAATACACTATATATATATTTCTCTTGGTCATATTTCATTAAAAAAATCTGTTTCAACAATTTTAAAGAAAAAAAAAACATTCGACGTGCATATAACCTATAAATAGATTAACAAATTTTGTTAAAAAGCTGCCTACAGTCAAGCTTAAAACATATTTAGAAAAAAAAAATCATAATTCAACAAACTTAAAAAATATTACAATGAAAAAAATATTAAGAATGTTTATTGTCATTCCGTTTATTTGTATTTCTTCTTTTTACTAAAATATCTAAATGAATTGCAATGCAATACTGTCGGAATTTTTAAATTGAAAATATCAATTTAATATACTAAAACAATAGATCAAGTGATTTTATTATTGGAATATTTATTTTAGGTATATTTAGCGCCATGCAGTGTCATGCTATTTTTCGAGCACACAATATTATTTTTCGTTTGCGCTGTTCTCTTTTCCGGGTGTGCCGTTCTATTTTTGACGATGAATAGGGTCTCATTCGGAAGGTTTAAACAGAATTTTCATATCGTACATTCACGTATCAATTCGTATTCGCCTGTTTGAATAAAAATTAATAAAAAAAAATTTTATACAAATAATTCTAAATATTGCAGTGTGAAAGGTTCACGTGGTGCACTTGTAATTTAAAAATAAGTAGAGTTGTATCTGTACAAATTTTAAAAATATTTTTTATGTTTATTTAAGAATGGTTTGTTTCTAACAAAAAAAACAGAAAGAAAAAAAGAAAAAAAAATTGAAATTAAATACTCTGAAGTTCTAGCTATGAGATTATTTGAACTTCTTTGATTTAATTTAACCAGTAGGACTAGGTTTCGATAAATTTCCACGGAAAAATGTTTCAAACAAAAGAAAAAAGAAACATAATGTAAGTAAGCCGAATTTTGACTTTCTTGCAAGAAAATGAACAAAATTTTCACACAGATCATTTGGGGATCATCGCATATGCGTAGAAAAGGTGGAAAAAGCAATTTGCCTTCATTTTTCCACCTAGTAGCCTTCGCTTTTTAAAATATAAGTAAGCGGAATCCAGGCTTTTAGTCATTCCAAGCATAAAAAGCGTGAAAGTTTTAGACATAAATATAGAAGGAAAAGAAAACCTCCATTTAATAACTCCAATATTTTCATTAAGAGTGGACTTTGAGGGGAGGGAGATAAAATATCAGCAACTACAAAGATTGAAAAAGAAAAGAAATAATGGGAAGGGGGGTGAATACTGATGAACAAAGGGTAACTTTACATTGTGGAGACTTTCCTTAACTGGAATGTTACACCAATAGGGGGTGGGGATGAAGCAGAATTAAGGCAATAACATTAAAAATTAAGAAGAAAATATTTATATTTTGAACACGATTAATAAGTTTTCGAAGTTTAATGAGAATATTCCTTAATGCCTTATTTCTTAAAGGGAAGCTTAGAAGGGCATTTAATGGGTTTAAAACTTCAAACCAGCATACTCAAAAACTTATGCAGTCAAAACTCATTGCATTAAGATAAATACATGATGCGTTAAAAAACGGAAGGAAAAACATAAAGAGCACCCACCTCATCTCGTACCCCCCCCCCCCCCAAGTCAACAGAAATTTTTTTTTTATTATATATATATAGTATGTTCAAGAACTACTTTAAAACTTTATAATAAAAGTCCCTTTCTCAGTGTAAAAAACAATGAATGAAATACGTGTGAAATAAAAGCAGCCAAGTTCGTGTGTTACATTTTCTAATGTTTATCGCTCCTATTCTTTTATTGTCATGTATCTCTCTCTGTTTTAAAAAAAAACGTAACTAATGCTGTCACCTCTTCAGTAAAAGAATTTTTCGTGACCTAGGGCCTTACTTCACTAATATTAAGAAAACTACTGCACACAAAAATATGAAAATGATAGCATTATAGAGAAATGTTTGATAAATACCATGAAGAAAACCGTTTAAAAAAAAAAAAAAATTATTTTAAGAGGTATTTAATGTTAAAGTTGGTCAAATTCGTTCTATTAAAGAAGTTTTATATTAGAAAAACTATACATAAGAATTTAATCCTTTATTCTAAGGATATATATTAGAAGTTTCTGGTGTGCCGACTGCATTTAGTTTTTTAGTTTGACTAATTTTTTGAGGTCTTATACCATTTTAAATCCAAATTTTCAGCTTTTTGAGAGATATATTTTACATATTTTAGAAAAGGTTATTATTTCAAATTGTTGCTAATTGTAAAACAGGAAAAACAACAATATTTACTTCAAATTAAGAATATATTTGCACGTGACTATTATAAACAGAGAAAAACTTTCAAATTAGAATTAAATGATTACGTATTAAAATCAAGAAAATATTGAAAATTACGTCATAAAAACTATATTTACTACATGTGAATATTAAAAGAGGAAAACAATTTTAAAATAATAAATCCATTAATCTGTGTTAAATGTCGTAATTGGAAGAAATTATGTCCTATTTAAAATGACCAAATAATAATATTGTAAAACAGTTTAAATTAAAAAATATATTTACACGAGACATTTATTTCATATTTGGAGATAATCTTTTTAACTATTGTTGTGAATTCTAAGACAACGCAAATATTTCCTTTCTAACAGCAAAAGTATTTTTACGTTAATATTAAAAAGAGAAATAAAACTCTTGTGAAAATTATATTAGATATAAAACGATACATTTAAAATGTCTTATTTAAAACAATTTTCTTATAGCGTTGTTAAAAAAATACCAGGAGGATAAGACTCTGTTTACATAGTTCATTTTATATTAGCTTTTTTTTTTTTTTTTCGAATGTTTAACTCATCTTATTTAATCAAACATGAAAACAGTCAGTAGAGGTTTAACAGCAGCTGATCCGGCCTTAAAATTCCCAATCAAAAGGAAGTGAATGGAAATCCGTTTACAAGGAGATCGCCACTGATTTTTTAAATTATGTTACAGTATTCCGCAATATTTTTGAAGCCGATCAAATTAGCGTGTTTTTAGAGTTTGCGGTACAGGGCCGTAACCAGCAAGGCACGTCAGGGGGGGGGCGGGGCTCTGAAAATTTTTGGGAGGGCTAACATCTTTTAACAATCTATATCTCTTTTTAAATTAAACACAGTAAAACCTGTGGATACGGGGGGGTGTCTTTAAAGAAACCCGGCTATAACATAACCTGTCTATTAAAAAAAAAAAAAAAAAAAAAAAAAAGGGTCTATAACGTAACCTGTCTGTAACGAATTTCTTAAACGAAAAAAAAGTTATGATTCTTTGAAAAAAGAAATACAAAACAATTAGAGGCATTGTACCGTTTGCTAAGACGAAAACATATCTAAAATGGAATTTTCTCCCATTCTGTGTGATTTTGCATTAACAGGTCTAGTTTTATTTAATGGAAAACAGATTGCATCCAACATCTCATAAAAAAAGTAGCTTTATTCAAATTTTAATAAAGAAAAATCGTGCACATTGTGTATAAAATTATCATAGCTTATAACTGTTTTCACTTTATTAAGCATATTTTAGAAAACCTAGTAAGTAAAAATATTTCTGATTAAAAATAATTTACAATTGGTATAATAAGTAAATATTGTTAACTGGTTTATTTTTTGTTTTTTAAACTGCTTACTTAACAAAAGTGAAATGAAAAAAAAATCATGCATTGAATACTGATTAAGGTTGTACTTTACAATTTATTATATTACAGTGCATGCTATTGATCTAATTTAATTCAGTCCATTGTAAAAGTAACAAGCAAACATAGTTCAGATTACATAATATTTCCGTAAAGTATAAATAGTAACTTTCTAAATAACGTTTAAAGCTTCGTTAAAATGTAGAGGATGTTCGCACATTTTTGTAATGATTTTGGATTTCTCTGTGATTTAAATGTAAATGAAAAACATATAAATAAATACAACCTATATAGCATTTTTAATCGACTGATTTAAAAAAAAATCATTGATTTAAATCATAAATTTTCTAAATGTTTAAAATGACATTAGAAAGTATAAAATTTAAGATTAACATACTTTGGAAAGTTTCTACAGGTATTTTGACTTATGAATACATAAAAAAAAAGCTTTAAATAATTGTTTTTAAGCTTAATTCCAGACTGTGGAAAAAAGTTTAAGAACAGTAATTTTCTAAAAAGCCTAGTTTTTATCTAACATAAAATAAAAAGGATTTTATTTTAAAATGATATTTAAATCTAATATAAAATGCAATGTTATAATTTTCTTTCAGTAATCAAATTATCCATTCTCTTGTATAAAATAAGCATAGCAAGTATAGTAAATTTCTGCTAGTAAAAGAATAAAATAGCCAGAACCTCATTTTCGCATTCTACTTTTGTAACAATAAATTTATAGCAGATAAAGAAGAATTAAAGAATGATATCGGCTGAACCGCTATTGTAAAAGAATGTATAAGAGAAAAGGAAGCAATTGGTATAAAATATTAAGCACAGCAAAAGCTTCTTCAATAAAGGTTGAATAAATGTTTTTTATTTAAAATTTTTGAACTCATGTAACCAAATAAAAATTGCTAGGGATTAAAAAAGCACCAAAACAATTTGAAACACTGAATGCTGAGAGCCCCCACTGAGTGCTGATAATGCTGCTGTTTATGGTTTGAGGATTTCAGATATAACTGGTTATTCCTTATATTTACTCTGTATGTGTATATGAATGGGTTAAAACATTTTCATATTTTTTTGGGATTAGCATATGCATACATGTGTGTAGGTTTAGATTTGGGCGATTAACAGTACAAATGAAAAATGAGCTGCAAATAATATTTGTTAGTTTTGCTATTTGTGCTACTAATTAATGAAATCACTTATTTGCAGTTTTTATTAATTCTGTAATTATTTACTCTTTTCTCTAGATAATTTTTTTAGGGTGCCACAACCTGTCCTTTATGAAATTGGCAGAATGCGCCCCGCCTTTTTAAAAAATAGTGAAATTCACCAGTAGTGGTAGCCAGAGATTTCTTGTAAAAAACTTTCCCATTCCACAGTATTTCTAAATCCATGTGCCCAAGACTTTGCAAAAAGGATAGAACTTTATTTCATAAAAAAAAAAAAAAAAAATTAACTTGTTATTTAATTGTATTTTTCAATTCGTAATTCAAAAATTATTAAAATTAATGACACTTTATTAACGACACTTAATTAATTAATGACACTTTATTATACTAAGAAACTATATACTTTTTTCCCCTTATATAATTACTAAACACATGACTAATATATTTCCTCATGAAATAGCGCCCTTTTTTGGGACTAGCATCCTGTTCCCTTTTCTTTCTAGAATGAATACTAAATTATTAAAGATCATTTTAGTAATTAAAGCATAAAAATGTATATTATGTTCCTAATTACAGAGTTAATTTTTTGTTTAATAATCATTAATTTTAGTGTTAAACAATTTAATAGTAAATACAGTTATTAATAATTTTAATAAATGTAAATATCACTAGTTAGTACTTAATACAGTTTTACATAATTATTACAAAATGTTAATGTATGTAACATTATTGTATGCTACTAATTAATGAAACTACTAATTTGCAGTTTTTATAATTTATGTAATTACTAATTAATAATAATTTTATTAATTAAAGTGTAAAATCACAGAATATGTTAGCAATCAGAGGTTAAATTGGTTTGGAAACCTAAAACTCTTGGTAGCTATTCAGTATTTGAGCGCTGGGGAAAAAAAATCATAAAAATCCGATTTAAATAAAAAAAAAATCTGATTTTATCAAAATCCGATTTTTTTTTTATACCTAAAAATAGGTGACATAATTAATTATAAAAAAAGAGAAATGTCAAAGTTTACGTTTGGCCGGGAAAAAGGTACAAAATGCATACCCAACAAAGGTACTTGCTTATCACAGCTTATTATATTTAAAGTCGTATCTCATGTTTTAAAATAAAATCCAATCTCCACGCCTTTGCCGAAATACTATCACAAAATCTTTAAACATCTCTATAGGAAATGTAAACAAAATTATAAAATCTGATTTAGAGCTAATAAGGAAAAAAAAATGTTCATCACCTAATGCGATATCATGTTTATCAGCATAAAATTATGTAGAGATTTTTCCATGAAATTTATTTGGCAGGAGAAAAATGGAAATATGCAGTTACAATTGATGAGGCTTGGATATGTTTACCTGACTGCAATAGAAAAAGACCTAAAATGTTGGTTCAGTGAAAACAAAGAAAGTTTTGCTATAGGTTTTATGGTTACTGCTAGATTCTCTTATAACAGAAAACTTAAAATAAGGAAAAAAGAAAAAAAAAAGGGTCAAAATTTACTCGGATTACTATCAGAAATATGTTTTAACAGCTGCATTCAAAGAAGACGTTCCATCACTTTACCCAAACACTGTTCACTGAGTTAAATTCCAAAAGTATAAAGCTACCAGCCAGCAGCCATACCTATAAATCTATTGCTATACTTATAGAAAGAAAAAGAAATGAGAAATGAAATCGAAATTAAGACTACCCCATTTTGGGGCTTTTATAACAAGCTCTTTATAAGCAGCATTCTAAAACATTAGATGGACTCTGGAAGATTGTTGAGGAATGGAACAAAATCAACCTTTACATTAGATAAAAGTTGTAATATGATAGTTCAAGAAAAGGGCTATCAGAAAAACACATTCGAAAATAAAATTATTATCTTTGTTTATATATTTCTTTTTCCAAAATCGTTACAAAAATGTGTGTACATTCATTCGCAATAAAAATTGAGATTTCGCGAGAATTGAATTTTAAATTCCGCATATTATTATATCCTTTTAAAATATGAATCGTTATATATATATATATATATATTAATTATATATTTTCAACACATACCTGGATTTTATAATAATAATTAAAAAAAAAATCTATTATAATTCCAATTTCTATATTTTTCAATATCAGAAGGCAGGGGGTTGGGGGTGAGAAAGCTATAGCATACGTTTTACGTGTTTTTCGTTTCCTGAAATTCGCTGGATTAAAATTTAATCACTAAAAAATTCCTTTTTGCAAATATGTCAGAAAGTAGCTTGTTTAGATTTGAAAACAGCATCTAAAACGTAAAATTTGTTGAGCTTGAATAACTATATCTGTACATTTTATGCCTTTATCTGGGAGCACGGCAGTGCGTCCGCCAAGTTCGCACAAGCCGTAAGCTACCTTTTCCTGAACCATTTCGGCATACTTTTCACCCCCTCATAACGTCGTTTTAGGGAGAGATATAGAAATTTTTCTTTCATACACATGTTCGTATGGTCAAACTGAACTAAGGTTCCACGATTTCATGTTTCTATATTTACTAGTTTTCGAAATATTAAATTCCGAAAAAGCGCTTTTTTGTCACTGACTCACTTCGCATCATCAAATAACTAAGGTACTTCTAAAAGTCGTAGAATCATGAAATTTCACAAGTAAGTCGGGTTTGTAGCACAATTAACCAGAAAAATCTGAAAACACAGAA
This sequence comes from Maratus speciosus, assembly GCA_963932465.1. NCBI lineage: Eukaryota > Metazoa > Arthropoda > Arachnida > Araneae > Salticidae > Maratus > Maratus speciosus. The sequence goes on along the minus strand of OZ010793.1, from coordinate 194,961,871 downwards.
TTTCCGCCTCTAAACCCTTCAAACAGGGGGTGTTCATTTGGCCGTAAACAGTTCCTTAACACATTCAATTGTGCCAATGTTGGTCGCCAAAACTCGATTACAGAGTTTTGAAGGGGATCACGTGATTTCAAGCAGAGTAACATTTTATATATATGCTTTTTCAAAGATGTTTGTTAAATAGAAAAAAAAGAATATACATAAAAATTTTAATCAGTATAGGTTATGATATATTTACGATATTAATATAATAAAACATTTAACAAAATATAACCGCAATTCGGTACGTTTCTGATATAGTAGCCTTGGCGAAATAGAGAAAATAGCCTTGACGAGAAAAGAAATTTATAATAACGTATTTTCTGGCAACCTATTTACTGTGTCATATACACAAGCAATTTTTTCCATATGTGTACAATTTATTTAATGTAAGGAACCCGTTTATTTATTTTTATATACCAACATAAATAATTTGTATATAAAAATAATATTTTATACATGTATAAATGTTTATATGTATATAAATACATATATAAATAACATACAAGTTCATCAGGTTTGTTTTCATAGTTGTTTATATCATTTGGCAACATATCTCAGTTTCTAAAGTCCGAATTGCGCCAAGATTTTTAAAAAATGCCAAGGTCCCTATAGTAGAAAATATCCTAATTCCATATGAAAGTTTAAAAATCTCCTTTTAATTAAATGAAATGTGTAACTAATAAACTGTCTTTAACGATGTGCGACAGATACGGCGTCCGAAGTCCGCTGCTAATGTTATTATATTGTATTATTAGCCTACTTACTGTTAATTTATTGTTAATTTTAAATATGTAAAAGAAAGATTATAGTTATAGATAAGATATGTTGGTCGCCAAAACCCGATTACAGAAAATTAGCCTGAGTTATAAAGGTGTTACATGATTTCAAGCTGAATGAATTTTTATGTGCTTTTACAAAAATCTTATTAAGGCAAATTTTTCTGTTTATCTGTCCATCTTTCTATCTTTTACTTCCTTGAAACAAATTTTATTAAAGACCGGGAGGCGTCTGCACAGATCATCTCCTCATCGAGTTGACGGCTGAAATTTTAGGATTAGTTAAATATCGATTCGCGTATTGAAATGTAACTGGTCTGCCAAGTCATATATCTTTGTGGAAACCACCTACAGACCCGATTTTACGGGTTAATTGGTGGATTTTCCATTGTGTTTCCCTGCACCCATTCCTCCATGTTTCCAAACTTTTGTATGCAGGAAAATACAATAGTAAACCTATCAGTTAACCACTAAAATTAGGTCTTCAGGTGGTTTCTACCAAGATATGACTTAACAGACCAGTTGCATTTAAATATGCTAATCTAGTTTTAACTAATCCTAAAATTTCAGCTGTAAACTCGATGAGGTGATGGTGTGTACACACGCCTCCAGGTCTATTATAAAAGTCGGAATTCTAATCTCAACAGCACTCTGGTTAATCTGGCAACTATCCCTACTATTTATGGAACACTATTCCTTTAAGTGCGTTTTAGTGATGTTAATGAACTTATGCATATGCATCATACATGTTATACATATGCATATAATACGTAATACATTTGCATCATACATATTATAGGTATGTGTATAATACATAATACATATGCATCATTATGACGTCAGAATAAACAAAACATCTTTTGTCGCCAAATTTGAGAATTGACATGATATATTACCAAATTTGGCGAAACTTTGCTAAATGTTGCCAAGCTTGGCGAATATTTGACGCTAGTGGCTATTTTTCAATGAGTTAATTATTAATGCGAGCCATCTATTTTTATTTTTCCGCATATCATCTGAATAGTTAATGATGTAACGTACTAATATTTCCAAAGTGCTGATAGTTTCGTCACTGCCCAAAACCTCTGCTATTGTTATTATATTGTACTGTTATTATACTTACTGTGACTATGTTGTTAATCTTTACACCGCTAAAACTTCTGTATTATATAAAGAGAATTTAGGGAAACTATTAAAGCATTGAAACTGACAGTTCTCCTTATGATTATTATAATTCTATAATATGTAACCTGTTAATCGATATGTACGTTAGAATGAATCTTCTATAATCCGGTTCCTCGCATTTTAGTTTTCAGGTTTCGAATAAAATTAGCTAAAATCTTAAAACCATGGCACATTGACTAATTCTTCAACACGCTCAGATGAGAAGAATGATAGATTTTCAAATGGATCATGGCAGTGAGCCGGTAGACCTTCTATTCTCCCGTAATCGAGTCTATTGAAAAGGTTAACGTAAAACAAAAAGAAATTAGCATCAGTATGGTTTAATTCAAATGCAGATTAATCAAAGGATTTCATAAGAACCATTTCACTTTTACCTAGTCGTATCAGTTAAAATACAACAATTGGCAGTGAGCCCAATCAGAAAAGATTACTTAACAGGATTAAAAATTTCCGCATTAGAGAACGAATCTTAACTGCTAAGGAAATATGCATAAGTGAGTTAAGAGATATTTGTCCCAAAAGATGAAATACATAACAACACAAAATATATGATGTGCTTCCATGATCGTAAAGAGTTCTTGATTTTTCTATCAAAAGCTTCCGACCTTGCGAAAGAATGGGCAAGTAAATTAAATTATAAATAACAGTAACATGATGCAACTTTTAACATGGAATTAATACGGTAAATACTGCTTGCTAGATGTGGCTAGTACTTTAATATAAAAAGAAATAAAGTATAAATTTGTAAAGCTCAATTAAAATAAATTTAGGTATTTTTATGTTAGCCGGGCGCAAGTGGCAAATCGCCGAATACTGTTCCCAACTTCATTGTTCATATTGCATTCATTTCATTTAAAAATATATACTTTTCAGTCATCTCATTTAAAATAGATGCATTACCCTCATTTTATTTAATAGAATATTTAACATAGAAATAAATAAATAAATAAATAAGAAATAATAACATAAACCAAAATATTTTATTTGAAAATCAAAACATTGTTTCTAATTTACACATGTGAAAAATGAAAACTGCTATTGGTGAAAAAACACAATGCTAATGAGGAGATTTGAGCCCGGCTAACATAAAACTGCCGAAATTAAAAAATATATACATACTATATTAATATAGTTTAGAAAAATAAACTTGAAAAAACATACAAAAAGTAGTGATATCCCAACAAAAAGTTTTCTCTGTAAAAAAAAAAAAGCGCCAAGTTCTCCTTAATGTTTTGGCCAGAAAAAGTAGTGATATCTGAAGTTCGCACAAGTTAAAAGCCAAACATCCCAAATCTTTCATTGAAAATGGCTTCCTGCGACTTGGCCGTTAATACCTTCGACAGTGTTTTTCAAATTTTAAAGTATGTACAAATGAGCTGCATGCCAACTACATTTTTTGAGGATTTTAGGCATTTTGTGGCACAAAGTACGGAAAAAAATACACATTTAAAAAAAGCATTTAAACCACTTCAGTGTATTTAAATGCTCAGAAGTTAAAAATAACAAAACACTTGTATTCAGAAGATAATATCCCTAATTGCTAAGACATAATTAGTATCAGATTTTAACAGTTTAAAGCGAATACCTCTTAATGTATGCAAACAAACTATAATAAATGTTCAAACGAAAAAAATCTCTTTCGTCAATGCACAAGATTTCAATATTATACATTAAAATATAATGTAACATATTGCGAGATTTGAAGTAAGTAAATTTTGTTTCATTTCTTGAGTTTTTGGTTAATGACTTTAGCTTTAGACCGTACAAAATGGCAATTAAACCACAAGTGGACTAAATGATTTTTAATCAAAATTAATGTTTGTTGAAACTGAATGGTATTCATCAGAAATCTTTTACTTAAAATGTCTTCATGTGAATTTGCCTCTTTGCATTCTAATATCACTTTTAATATTTAAATAATTCATAAATGCGTAATTTCCAATCATTAATTTGGAAATGCTATAGAAGGCATTAACGGCCAAGTCGCAGGAAGCCATTTTCAATGAAAGATTTGGGATGTTTGGCTTTTAACTTGTGCGAACTTCAGATATCACTACTTTTTCTGGCCAAAACATTAAGGAGAACTTGGCGCTTTTTTTTTTTTTTTACAGAGAAAACTTTTTGTTGGGATCATTCTTTTTCCCCCACAAATGTGTCAGAAAGTAACTGATTTAAACATGAAAACAGATTTAAATACAATAGCCACTGTTTACACGAAGAGATTTTTGTATAAACCTTATAATACACATAACTTTAAACTTAACATAATACTTTTGCGTATAATGTTTAATTATAAGATAAAAGAAAATTGTTTTTGTCAATCATCAAATGTAAAGAAAAAATTCGATAAAAGGGATCAAAAGCAAAAAAGGAATGTGTCTTTCCCACGCTTTTCTAATACTATACTCCTGCCGACACCCATAGCTAGAAACGGCGTTCAATTATTTTTTTTCTCCCACTTGTATAAATTGGCAATCTTTTTCTTTAGTAATACACATGTTGTTAACAGGCAACCATTAAAAAAAAAAAAAAAAAAAAAAAAAAAAAGACGATTTGCCCATTGCTGCGCTAATTCTAATCAGTTTGAAAAATATATGCTTATTTCCGTTCGCACTGAGGGAATCAGGTGTACTAACACATGTGGGGACCGGTTTATGCATCTGGACTTCAGGAGGAAAAAATGTTCCTAACTAGTAAATCTGCAGATCAGGAGCCTCAACGTCATCTTTGCAAGTCATTGTTTTTTAACACTCATTGCATAATATTCAACTTCCTACAAATCGCTTTTTAAAGTTTTCAGATTACATAAATATTTATGAGCATACAAGATACTTCGTAAAGTTTCAGAAATTAAAAGTGTTAAACAAGTGGTTATACATTGATGTTCTGAAATTTGGATGAGCTACTTATTCTGGTAACTTTTTAAATCAAAAATTGCATTTCTTCAGGGGGGCTCTGCCCCCCCCCTGAACCCCCCGTAGTCTATTTAAATTTACATTCGTAATTTTTTATTGATTGTGCAGATGGTTATAGTATATCTTAGATTTTTTTACGCTGTGATTTATAAGGATAAGCATAAGTTTTTTTTATAAATTAATAAAATTTAAATTTGAAATAAAATATTCATGTTAACCGTACACAGACAATAAATCTTGAAGTGACGCCAAAAATGTAACCCTAAAATCCGCTACATTCGGCACAACACAACGACGTGCCTAAGAAAAACAAAAAACAAAAAAAAAAAAAAAAAGAAAAGAAAAGAAAAGAAAACCGGATGAAGTCAAAGAATTTGGTCCCTTCCCTGCTCCACGTGCTTGTTTTGTTTGGGCCGAATGAGGGCATTTGAATCTGAGCAATAACGCACATCGTATTGCAAACTGCTTTTACGGCATACTGCATCTCCATCTATCTCTTTCCTCCTTGAATAATAGATAATTTTATTTTACCCAAGATCTTTTTATTCCAGCATTTTTGTTTTCAATAAATGACGTCTAATTCACCTGCTATGCGTACTTACTCAAAACTTTTCATCTTGTTTTATTAAGAAATACTCGAGAGTTTTCTTTTTATTTCCAATATGCCACCATATTAATTTTTCTATTCTTAATTTTATTTTTAATTTTCCTGTTTCACGACAAAACATTTCAATTGAAAATTGTTCAAAAGAAAATATTATTCCGGGTTTTGATTTTCTTGGCAACAATTAAAGAAATATTGGTAAATGTTATGGAAAAATGTTACGTTATTCTCTATGAAAATAATGAACTTTTGTATTTTTAAGCAAAATATTTCAATAAAATAAATGTAATATTGCCTATTTTTATTTCTGGGCTAAAATCCATCTATATGCAAAGATACAAATGCATTAATTCATCCGTTTTGACGTTGGCTTTACTCAAACATTCTACACGCAATTATACTAATATTATTAGGACCAAATACGTTGCTAGGCAACAGAGAAAGAAAAGGAAAAAAAATGAAATATGCATTATGTCAAATTGATAAAACAAAATCCTTTATATTATTGGAAAACATGCATAAAATTCCCCCAATATTATAAACCTAATTAAAACAATCTCGCAAATATATTGACAAATTTTATTGGAATAATTTAATAATGTTATTTAAAAATTTCAGCATCAAAAATTTACCATTTAAATCCATTTTTCATATGAGCCATTTTTTTCAACAAATGAAAATCTGAAAATCGTCTGACTTGCCATAGAAAGGCATTATAAAGTAAAATAAAATGTTCCATATTTCCCGAACGAATGAACCAAATTTAACCAAAAACTATACAGCTAAGTCCGGGTACCTCATCAACATGCCCAGTGAATTTCAAGCCGATCGGATGCTTTTTGCGGCAGTTATCGCGGAACAGACAGACAGACTAACAGACAGACTAACAGACAGACTAACAGAAACCAAAACTTTTCGTGTCTCCACAGTAAGACTTCACTGACGTTTCGGCAATTACCATTATCTCGTGCAGTGATGCAGTGTTTTCTGTTTTATTTTATTTATTTACTAGTAAATCTGCAGATCAAGAGCCTCAACGTCATCTCTGCAACTCATTGTTTTTATCAAACTTTGCGCAATATTAATCTTTCTACAAAAACAAAATTTAAACTATTTAAATTACACAAACATTTATAAAAGGAAAAAAATATTTCGATGGTTTCAGACATTAAAAGCGTTAAATTAAACACGTTGTTATGTAAGGATATTCTGAAATTCTCACGAGCTACTTATTCTATTAATTTTTATATAATAAAGCAAATTTCTTCAGGGGGGCTCTGCCCCCCTGAACCCCCCGTTGTGTAATTTATTTTGCATTTGTAATTTTCTACTGATTGAGTTAATGATTACCCTATATCTTAGATTTCTTTTTACACTGTGATTTATAAGGATAAGCAATAATTCGGTCAAGCATTTTACGTTATCCTAATATCCATACAGCAGTATTTACTTGCCTGCTAACCACAAATACCTGTATCTAATGGATAAAGAACTTTTGGAAATGTAAACTGAAACATCTAATTTAGAAATCTAATACCTTTATAAATTTTGTTTATAAAAAAATAATTTTGATTACCATTCTGTAATATTTATATCTAAGATCTAATCTAAATATCCAAAAATGTACTCGATAGCATTAACTTACTAAAATCACCCTAAAGTAGGGGGGCTTCTAAACCTAACAGTTAATAATTCATCATCGTTAAATAGATAAACATGATTTGGCGCCTTTAAGTATTTTTTGTGATTTTCTTTTAATAGTATCTACATTTAATTTAAAATCGTGATGTTACAAATACCGTTGAAATTTGACGCAAACCTATGTTCAGGTCAAATTACGAAAGGTTAACTAACATTTCATTTCCCTTAGCCGGACTTTCTGTTTCATTTTTCGTAATAAGGATTATTTTAATAATTTAATTTATTTTACACTCTACAAGCTGTTACACGGACGTTGTTCACGTAGCATTAAAATAGAGATAAATGCATTAAGTAAAACATTTCAGTCCCCACCAGACATACCAAGTCTCAAGCTTTTTGCACATCACTATTATCTTAGAGAAAATGTTCTTTTAAATCGCGCAAATGTTTCAATTAAATAAAGTAACATTTTCTGTATTAAAATACTGGTATCCAGAACGCCGGAGGCTTGGCAGCTCTGCTCCTCTTAATAAAAACATATATGATTAACCAACACTTTATCACATTTTATAGGAGACAATACGGAATTTCTTATTTGTATGGCCTTACATATATCTCAGTCATAAAAATGTAAAATTTTGTGCCAATTAATGCACGCAATTGCGAAAATGAAATCGCAAAGAATGAGAAAAGGAAGGCCAAGTAAAATCGTGTAAATCGAGGAATCTTTCTTCGTAGTGCTGGGAAAATACTGCTACAAAAACTATTTTAGGTGGTATTTGGTGTGAAATGTTTATATGTATTCATTCCTGTCCTATATATCCTTTTTTTTATTTTTTATTTGCTTATTCCATTTTTCTTTTGCACGTGAAAATCTTACAAATTAAAATTAACTCTTTGGGAGAAATTGTTATTCATTTTTTTTTTGGCAACAATAAAGTTTATCAAATTTAACAGAATAATGTCAGTTTATAATGTATGAAAATAACGAACTTTTTCATTTATAATCAAATAGTTGAATAAATAAATGAAAATATTATTCTATATAGTATATAAATACTATTTTCATTTCTGCGTTTAAATAAATCTATATGCAAATATCTATACAAAGGCATTCATTAATTCATTCCTTTTGCTTTGATTTGACTTCAAAAAACCATACATACTTTCACATTTATGATATTTTTAGATGAGATGCTGTTGCTACGCAACGGTTAAAAGAAAAAATGAAATATAAGTAAATTCATAAAATAAAATGTTTTATATTATTCGAACACATGTATACAATTCTATCATAAGTTATACACCTAATTTAAAAGCTCTGACAAATGTTTTGACAAAATTGCAAACTAATAAGAATAATTTAATACTCTTATTTAAAAATTTCAGCATCCAAAATTTACCATTTAAATCTATTATTCATATGAGCGATTTCTTTCAACAAATGAAAATTTGAAAATCGTCTGACTTCCCATAGAAAAGCATTATATCACAAAATAAAATGTTCTGTATATTCCGAACGAATGAACCAAATTTAACCCAAAACTATACAGCTAAATCCGGGGAGCTCATCAACATGCCCAGGGAATTTCAAGCCGATCGGATGCTTTTTGCGGCAGTTATCGCGGAACAGACAGACAGACTAACAGACAGACAGACTAACGGAAACCAAAACTTTTCGTGTCTCCACAGTAAGCCTTCACTGACGTTTCGGCAATTATCTTGCAATTCGAGATTGTACCACAAGATAATATAACACAACTGATATGCTTCTGAATAGAAGGTTTTTTTTTTCTTTTTCTTTCTTTCTTTCTCTTTTTTTTTTTTTTTTTTCCATATTTCGTTGCATTCAAGGATTCAAGGCAGTTGAAAGTTAAAACATCTAAAATGTTTTTCTTGCAAATATAGATTTTTTTTTTTTTTTTTTTTTTTTTACATTAGTTAAAATATAAATAAAAAAAAAAAATAAAAAATAAATAAATAGTGAAATGATTAGGGGGGGGGGCTCTAGAGGAAGCTGGGGGGGGGGGCTCTAGAGGAAGCTGGGGGGGGGGGGTCAGCCCACCCTGTCCCCATCTGGTTACGGGCCCGTTGCGGTGTCTCAATAGGGGTTGGTGAGCGCAGTTCGTAGATGACAGTAGGAAGAAAAGGTCCCTATTATACTAAAACATGCTTTCTATACATTTAACGCTGTTAAAATAAATTCACTTAATAACGCGAAACCTTCTGACATGTGTCTAAACATAAAAGCATAATACTTGCGGGCATGATTATCGAAGTGATATGAAATCGTACAATTTTTTCGGATAAATAAAAAACACCTTGAGTTAAACGTTTTTGTCTCATAACGACATTTCGCTGCCTTGTCTGAAAATTTAGTTCAAAATGCCAACTTTAACAGCATTTTCTGAATAATTCTCTGCCTTTATCGAAAAAGGGAAAAAATATTAGATTTCCTAGTTTCTAAAAAAGAACAGCTGCCAATCTCATGCGTTTACGAATAAAAACGAATTCGAGAATGCGTCATAACGCTATCAATTTTTATTTAAGAATATTAAAATGATTCTTAAATAGTGGGTAACTTTAATTCTCTTAAAAATCCATCTAGAAATTCCGTATTAAGTGACAGTCCAGGGGGGTTATTGTGGAGTTAAAAAATGTCTCTAATAGATCCAGAATTTCTATATGCATTAAATTTATCAAATGAATAAACAACAACAAACAAAAAATAATGGGATATGTCTTTTAAGGATCCATTCGGCCAGTATTAGATTAAACATTTCAAAAATTTTAAAGGTATTATTCTTTCCTGAAAGCTGAATAAACTATTTGGATAAACCATTGACGATTAATTCCTAATATAGCCGATCTAGTTAATGCTTACATAAATAAGAAATGGTAAATGAATTAATAGTTTTTATGCATTCATTCGTATATTCCGTTAAGGCTGTTCTCAAATCCAAGAGGGCAACTTTCTGACATAAGTTTTAATTTATTTTTATTCGAAAATGCATGAAACTAACTGGTGTTGTTGCTCAGAAACTATGTCATCGAGCTGTTTTTTCCATTTTTTTGCAAACGTAATAGATCTTTCAGAAAATAATGTCAAAGTGGACCTTTTCAACCGAATTTCCGCGCGAAAGCAGAAAAATCACTCAAGAGCGGGTGAAAAACGGGTTTGTCACGTGATCGATATCGCTTATAACTCAATGGGTAATGGATTGATAGAAAAATGGAAAAACAGTTCAATTCCAAATCGCTTCCATGGACAGGCTTTCCAATTTTGTATCTTTCCGTTAAAAAATGAGTTTGTAAATGTGTCAGAACGTTTTGCGCTTGTTCAGCGGAGCAGTTAAGAACAGCCTTAAGATAATCTTTTTTTCCTAAACTATTTTACTTACGAAGAACATGATAAATCTAAAAATATATATAAACTTTTTTTTTTCTTAGAAAATAATATAAATCTTAATTTTACAATTAAAAATAGTTATAGTTAAATATTTTTTTTTTCTTTATCATGCTGTTTTGTTATTATCTATAACATATTTAAAAACACTTTTAAAACAAGTTTCACAAGTTCAAGCTGTTTCTTTAATCACTTGGAAAAATTTTCCCCCTAACACGCCGCAAGGCAAGGAGCTGTAGGGAAATACGATTCATTAGTGACCAGACTATATTTCCGCTAACTATTCGAGTATACACAGAATGAGTGGAAAACGAGTTTTAAATACATTCTTTCTTTTATCCTAATATTTCTCGGAATAAGATCCAGTATTTGAAGCACGAAAGACTAACTGAGATTCCATTCAAATGGATAAATAAAGAAAATGTTATTCGCTCAGCGAAAAAAAAAAAAAAATAAAATCTGCAGCAAAACTGATTTTAACGAATTGATATGCGTTTTTATTTAAAAAAAATAATATTCCGCTGAATTCATTTTATTTTAATTCATATGTTAATATGTGTTTATAAATCTTTTATTTCTTATAAGCTAAAAAAAGCTAAAAAAAGAATGTCGAAGATTTAAAAAAAAAAAAGTAACTAGAAAAACAATGTCAAAGATAAAAAAAAGTAACTAATACTTGTATGAACCAAGTTATATCTAAGGTTAAAAAAAATACACTAGTAAAAAGTATTTTGTCACAGAGTCTAAATATATTATGGTTTCGATTAAAAAAATAATCTGAAAATAAAAGATAATTTATAGATTTAAAATTCCTGGAAAGTGATATAAACATTTATGGATGCAAATTTTTAAGTGTCATATAAGATAATACACTGACGTGAAAACTTAACAATGAAATTCTTAAATTTATAATGCAACGTGTTATAGCAATATTAAACAATGTAATATGTTTCCATTTATGCTAATTTATTTTATTATATGTTAAATTCATTAACACTTTTTTGGCTCTTAATGTTCCATTTCAATATGTATAATTAAGTTCAGAATACCTTTCTTTTAAAAAAATATGTATTAATAACAGTTTTTAATGTTGTTTTATGCCATTCTGTGTAAAAATTTAAGCAAAAAATTAAAATAAATCTAAACTTTTCTAATAAAAAATTCGTGATTTAAGTAATTCTAACATTTTAATCACAATAATACTTTGTTTAAAATTTAAGATTTAATTGCGTATTCAAATGTAATTCAAAATTGGTTTCTTATATGATTAAAATATACGTTTTCTTACATAAAAATAGTTAAGTTAAAATGAAAGTTTTATTTTAAAGTTTATGAGTGTAAAAAGAAAAAGAAAAAAAAAAAAAAGATTCAAACACATACACACATAAACGTGGGATTGATTTATCAACTGAAGAAATGTTAAAAACTTATTTGTTTATCTTTTATATGTGATAAACTTATATTATGAGAAATATTTCCCTGTGCCTAAATCCAAAATGGCTACTTTTTGACACATACAGGAATATATTTTTAATTTCAGATGAATGTAATGGTAGTGTTCTTATTCACGCCCTATGACATTGAATAGCTCAGGAAATGCTTTCAAAGTGGATATTTTAAAAAGATATTTTGCATAAAACAAACAGCACGTACATATAGCATTGAGATAGCAATCGCTTATAATTCAATTTGTAGTAAGGGAATTTTACAAAAAATAAAAAATGTTATTCGATATCAAATCTTTTCAGTACTCCAACCGGTCAAGTTTTGCCCATTTATCTTTAGAAATTAAAAGTTCTGTGTTGTTGATCGGAAAAAAAGGTGTTTTTAAAAGCAATAACCTTAAAAAATTATATAGTTTGTTATTTCATTTCTTTACTAAAACAAGCAAACTGGATACTTTTTTTTTTTTTTTTTTTTTTGATTTATAAAATGTTAATTTCAGTTTTACGATGTTTAAGTAAAAAAAAAAAAAAAAAAGAAAGAAAGAAAGAAAGGCGCATATGTCTAACTCCACTCTCATACTTATTCAAGATTTATCGGTTGCCTTAAATGCTGAACTTGTCTATATATTTTTCTTTTATATAGTGTAATGATTGCATTGGCTATGCTAAAAATAATGATATACAGATGTCATCCATTACTTATGTCACACAAATTTTGTGGAGTTTTTAACACTCCATTCCTTTATATCACCATTGCCTATTGTGACATCAGATTTTTGCAACCAATCATATAAATCATTTTATGTAAACAAAGCAAAGGGGAAAAACATGTATATTACTATGTATTACACTTGCTTGTACATTGCTTGTACTTGATTAGATTTATCTTAAGGTGTTGCAATTCAAAGGAAAAACAGAAATGCAACTAATAATGTAACATTAGAGTGAAAATATATATTATAGCAGAGCCTCTTGAATGGCGGGTACCCTTATTTAAGGTCATTCCATGAAAAACGGACAAAATTTCCTAAGCATGACACTTACATAAATACCTATATCTTTAACATATAATTTGTTAAAATATAAACTATACATTTAAAATAACAGAAAACTTTAGATTTTCGTATGAGGACTGTTATTTTAATTTGAGGATTACAATAGCAGTTTTAAATCAGCAATAAGATGTAGAAAAACTATGCATGTGAAATGCGCCAAAATGCTGCAGTAAAACATATAAACTCAATATAAACCAGTAAAAGATTATATTTAGCATGAACTAGCTAACCCCCTTGCAGAACAAGAAAAATATAACTGTATTGTTATATTTTTCTTGTTAGTTTTGTGAGGGGGGGGGGTGGGGGGTGCGCTAGTTCAGGCTAAATATAATCATTTTACTGGTTTATATATATATATATATATATATATATATACATATGCATATATATCACTAGGAGTCCAATGTTAGTTCTGTTATGGGCTTGGAGTGCAATGTGTGACACATTTTGTGAGCCTGGTACTTTGTCATACAAATTATGATTATTGCGTCTGAATTGGTGAGTATTTGCGAAATAAATTGAAAACAGGATCCAACATAAAGGTACAGATTTGTTTCACTGCGTCAAAAGATTAAGATTAGTATTTTGGTACTTTTCGGTTAACCGGGTGCCAGTGTTACATATACATACATATGTATTCAGGGATGTCGCGGACGCGCTATAGCGCGTAAAATAAGCGAAAAATCGGAGACGGAACGCAAAAAAATAGCTCTTAAGCGTCCCGTGGGATGCGTAATTTCGTCAAAAAATCGCTGAAAAAAGCCGATTTTCGTAAAAAAATCGCGGAAAAAAGCCGATTTTTGTCAAAGAATTGCGAAAAAAGCACAAATCTCATCAAAATATCGCGCAAAAACAGCGATTTTCGTAAAAGGGCCGCGAAAAAAAATAGCGTATTTCGTCAAAGAATCGCAAAAAAAGCGAATTTCGTCAAAATATCGCGGAAATAAGCGCAAATTTCATCAAAATATCTCGGAAATAAGCATAAATTTCATAAAAATATTGCGAAGAAACACGATTTTCGTAAATGGGCCGCGACAAATTAGCGTATTTCGTTAAAAAAATAGCGAATTTCGTCAAAAAATCGGGGAAAAAAGCCGAATTTTGTCAAAGGATCGCGAAAAAATAGCGTATTTCGTCAAAGGATCGCGAAAAAAGCGAGCTTCGTCAAAAAATTGCGGAAATAAGCGCGAATTTCATCAAAATATTGCAAAAAACGCGATTTTTGTAAAAGGGCTACGACAAATTAACGTATTTCGTTAAAAGATCGCGAAAAAATAGCGAATTTCGTCAAAAAATCGCGGAAAAAAGCAGATTTTCGACAAAGGATCGCGAAAAAATAGCGTATTTCGTCAAAGGATCCCCGAAAAATAGCGAATGTCGTCAAAAATAGCGTAAAAAAGCCGATTTTCGTAAAAGGATCGCGAAAAGAGCACAAATTTCATCAAAATATCGCGAAAAAAAACGCTATTTCCATAAAAGGGCTGAGACAAAACAGTGTATTTCGTCAAAAGATCTCGAAAAACTAGCTTGCTCCTTTTTAAAAGAAATGCGAACATCATACTTGTTAGTGGAACTTGGTATCTCCTACTCTCAAATAAACATTATTTTACAATTAAAATTGTATCTTGCATTTTTACTTTTAAAAAAGTAAAGAAAATTTCTCTAAATATTTTTTAAAAATATCTTATTTGAGTGCAAATAATACTTGTTTTAATTCATTATTTAATTATTATTAAAACAATAATTAATGCATTTCATTTATATTTTCCAAATAAACAAGGTTCATTTATTCCTTTAAAATATAAATTATTGTTGATGGGGACCCGCTTTTGTAAAAAAGGGACCCAGATTTTTGGAAATCCTGGGTCCCGGGGACCCAGGTTTTTTCAAGTACAGCGGCATCAATGTGTATATTGTATATGTACATATATATATGCATGTATGTGCATAAATACGCCTTTATGTATATATATGTATGTATATATACAATATATGTATGTATATGTTACGGCCAATACCCGAAATTGGCCAAAATCCGAACTGGCCGACAACGCTTTAAACTGACTGGCTAATTCGAGAATTGGCCGGCCAATACCCGAACTGGGGCCAGATGCGATCGGCCAGTTTGCGAAGTGGCCATACGCGATCGGCCAGTTCGCGAAATGTGTATATAGAAATCAACTGTTACTTTTTATCTCTTTCTACCATAGTTGAAAGGGTTTATGAATTCAATTTGTCTGGCCGTCTGCCTGTTCGTGCTCTAACTCGAGTAAAGACTCGGATTGACTTGTAATTGTTATAGTATTTAGGTTTATAAATTAATTTCGGTATTGAAAGTGAAGTGTGTACTATTTTTGGTTAATTTACAGCGACACACAAAAGTATTTCTTTACAATATCATGAATGAGAAAAGTTTTTCCGGTGTATTTTAATGTTGTTACATTATCTCAATTATAATAAAATTAGTATGCATCATTAAGATGGACAACAAACTGTTAATTAGAGTACATGAAATAAGTAGCAATTATAGTTTGTTTACAGAGACACTCAAAAGTATTTCGTTACATTCCAGTGAATGGTGAAAGATCATTTTTAGTGCACTTAAATGATGTCACCCTATTTCAAACATAATAAAATTCACATGCTTCCCACATGTGGGGAGCAATATGTTTTTTTGTTGAGTATTGATTAAGTAGCCATTATAGTTCATTTATAGGAACGCCCAAAAATATTCCGATAAAGAATTATGATATGTGAAAAAATCGTTTATAGGGTATTTTAATTACGTTACACTACTTCAAACATAATGAAACTGTTATACATTATTCATATGCTCTACAACATGTTTTCTATACATTATTGACTAGGTAGAATTTGTCGTTTATTTACACAGTCATTCAAATAATTTGGTTATTGGATTGGCTATGAGCCATTATTGCTTGATGTGCGTTTTCAACTGTGATAGGCTTTTAAACTTTATTTGTAGTGTATTACCAGGTTTGCAGATCATATGCAGGGCTGCATGAAAGCTAAAAGAAACACATTACCTACTGTGGATACCCATTGCTGAACACTTCGTATATTGGCCAAAGCTTCCCGGCCAGATTGCGAATTGGCCGGCCAAAACCCGAAATACGCTGTTCATTTCATGTATTTCGGGTTTTGGGCAGGAATGTCGGCCAGTTCCCGAATTGGCCGGCCAATTCGCGTATTGGCCAAGCTCCGGATTTTGGCCGTAACATATATATTACACTGGCGCCCGGCTAACCGAAAAGTACCGTATTTTTTTAGTACTACTATTTTAAATTTGGAATTTGGAAATTAAGTATGCGTAATATATGAGTTTTCTACCTTTTTTCAGACAAACATAGTTAAATTTCATTTACAACTTTCTTGACTTTAGGTGAATCACACAGTTACTGATTTTAATGCGTGTGAGTATGTTGCGTATGAGACAAGTGTGCACTAAAATTTTTTTTTTATTTTAGTTGGAAAGTTTTTCATATAATTTTAAAAAGTTTCTGAAGAACTGAAAAGGAACAGATTTTTACTTTCCTAGAATACAGCCTATTGCCTATGTTCTCAAATTCATTCATTGGCACAGCGAGGTTGAAGTTATTTTCGGGGATACACCCCCCCCCCCTCCCAAGCTTATAAAAAGTCTTTTATAAGAATCAATAATTAAACAAATTAACCGTCTTTATGAATCAAAACAAAAGCAAATCTATTACATTTTTAGCTTGTTCTGAATTTGCTGTTTCTTTTAATCTAATTCTATTCAAAAAACGTGATTCATTTAAACATCGATTGTTGTATTTAAAAACGGAGTAAACACATAATAGATACTTGGTTAAGCGGAAACTGGCAATTTATTATGAAAAAAGGCGGTGGTCAATTTATGGCGAATAAGCTTATGTAAGCTAAAAGAAGTGATATGCATTTGAAATATTTTTTAAACATCATGACATACTTTTTCGTTTATTTCTTCATTAAAAACCTCTTTAATTAGGAATAAAATTGATTTATGATTATTTTAATTCTAAATTTAAAATTAGAATAACGATAACTTTAAATTTACGCTAAACTTTATGAGTACGAAAAATTCTAAACAAATAGACCCACACAGCACATATATATATATATATATATATAATTATATACATATAGACAACAGATTTATTTATAAATTGGCAAAATGCTGAAGACTAATATAGAAAAATTCTTGTTTTATTAAGTATGTATACAATGGTTACATCTGCTATGTATATGTTGAATGTCTTTTTATAGTATGAAAAAAATATATCTTACTTCATTTCTTCATTAAAACTCTATAAAATTTGAAATCAAGCTGAACGTAGCCTATTCCAGTTCTAAAATTAAAATTATAATATCTCTAATATTCAAAATAAAAAGGGAAGAAAAACCATTTTGATTTGTTTTTAAACTTTTGTTTTATCAAAATGTATTTTTTTCCCTTGCTTTGTTTAATTGTAATTTGTAATTTATTTTATTTTATTTAAAATATTTTTATTTATTTGGAACCTTTCCTAGAAAAACAAATTTAAATAGAGGACTTTAATTAAACTTGTTACTACTCTGAAAAAGCCAACTATAAAAAACCTAAAAAAAAAAAAAAAAAAAAAAATTCATGCAGAAGAATCTAAAAAAAAATTAATATACAAATTATTTTAATGCATCTGTAACACCCTACTTTTAAATGAAAACCATTTTTAAAAAAAAATAACTCTAGGTAAACTTTCTATATTCTGTATTCAAAATCTAAAAAAAAAATACCTTATATTTTTATCAATACTATCGTAGATACCGTCCCTACTACTGCTCCTCCTACTTTGAAAGACCAGTCAAAATCGTACGTCCGTGAAGACAATCTGAAAATTTAACATCATATTATTTTTTTCTGTCACCTCCTTACCTGTACCTTTGTCTCATTATTCTGAAAACGCCAGGTAACTATTCATATTTTTTCTTTGCACAAATATTAAGGGGGTATCCCTGGCTAAGGTTAATTCTATTTTTAAATATCTCGTTTGCCTTTCAATATTTTTATTTTTGTTTTTTAAATTTTTAATTTAATTAATTTATTTATTTTGCATTAGATAGCTCGATCTCTACAAAGGCCGTTTTTTACTTTTTCGATTTTGTTTGCCGTTTTTTTGAGGATACTTTCACTTTAGAAATCGGTTCCAAAAGTCAAAGTATCCTAATAAAAATAGGTAATAAACAAAAAAAAAAAAAGTAAAACAATGCCTATATAGAGATCGACCTCAGCTATCCTATCAAAAAAGAAAAAAAAAACATTTAAAAATATTGAAATGTAAACGAAATATTAAAAAAAAAAAAAAAATTCTCAGATTTTTCGTGTGAGAGAAGTAGCCTCTTAATATTACATTTTAATAAGTTCCCAAGACTCCCATCCTTCAAGAAAGCTGTTATCTCCCCACCTCCCCCTAAAGGTAGGAAAAAATATTTGACTATCAGATGTGCGATTAATACTTACTATGATTTTCGCACTGTATATTTTGTGGTTACTTACTGGAGTGCAAATTTAAAAACGATTCATTCTTTGTAATTTTTAAGGAAGAGGTGATTAGAACTTATGTAAAAATTAAAAGCATATTTTATTAAAAGTTTGCACAGAAAATATGATATTTTGTAAAACTCGTTACATGTACATTGAAACCTACTAAGATTGAAATACTAGAAACCAGAATTTTTCCCTTCAAGGTAGAATGTTTTTCCTAGCGGGCCTAGTTGTTTGGTGTTCCTTTTACCGAAACTATAATTAATTCAAAGGTAGAATTTTAGACAGGTTAAGCTTTCACATAGTTTACCGTATATATAAAATAACCTATTAAAATTCTGGTCTATTTATTATATTGAAATTATTCTTATCTTAATTCCTTTAATATTAGGAATCAGAAGCTCTTCCCTTTTTTTAAATATTTTAAGCTGTTTGATTTTTATTTTAAGCAGTTGTGCTACATTCTATTTTTCCTTTTTTTTCTGTTGTTTTCTTTATACTTCCAGAGTAGTTTTACAACCATAATATAGCAATCAATGACGCATTTCTTCTATTGATGAGATATACTTCTTTCTTTTAAAGTGATTAAAAAAGGAACTGGTTACTACAATATATACAGAATGCTTTAACTTGAAATTTAGGGCATTTTTAAGGTTCTAACAAATTAATAGTTCTCAAAAACAAATATATTCCCTCTATTTAACAACACGAAATTTTTAACATATTCTCGGAATCAATTCATAATTAAACATAAAAGCAGGTAATATTAAAGCATAACTATTGAAGTGATTTGGAATCGAATCACGTTTTTCCTTTTTTGATAAATGTATTACATATTGGGTCATAAGGGATTGTTGTATCATGGCGACTTTTCTTGGCTGTCGTGGCCGGAAATTCAGTTTAAAAAACGAATATTTTACATAATATTCCGGAAAGGCTTTTTTCTTTCATAGAACAATGGGAAACGCTAGTCAATGTCATAGTTTTTACTGTATTATTTATCGATTTTCCCCTGTACTTCTTCCCTCTTGGTTTTTTTCCTAATGCCCCCCCCCCCCCCCCACACACACACACACACAAACACTGTCTCTCTAACAAAACATTATTTATTTGCATTTTTAAACCTCTCTTTTATATTTAAAGAAATATTTTTTTTTAAATGCAACAATAATTTTTCAACCAGAATCATATTTATTGTTTAATAAAACAGTTATTGCGAAACTAAATTTGGATATTTGAAGTATTTATATATGAACGTATACAAATTATCTCTTTACTGTAGCACAATACTTATATAAAAATTTAATGAATGTGAGCGATTTAAGAACAAATAAAAATATATTATTGATTTAAAAAAAATAAAAATAAAAATAAAAAAGCTAATTTGCTTTTGCATTTTCGCACCTAATTTTTAGATTACACTTCACTTTTTTACGGAAATACATGTATAATATATTTTTTCAAATGTATCTTGCTTCCCATTTCAGCATAGTAAAAGTGCAAAATGTTACTAAAACAAATTTCAACCGAATGACATATGGTGATAAGTAGAAGTATGAAAGCGAAAGGATATAAATGTGATAGTTTTTATAAAGTTTCCATACAAATTTCCCCGAGAATAATAAAAATAATTGTTCTTCTTTCTCTAGGATAATGTTCGCGAAGCGTCGCGTCGTGCCGCTTTGAATTCGACCGCAGATTACAGAAGATCGTCGAGAATTATCCCTTTTCTGCTGATATCCTACAAAAAACTGGCTAAACAAGAAAGCGATAAGGAATGCCTTTTCAAATGCCATACTATTTGACATGACTTTTCACATCTGTGGGAAATTACTACTCGCTCCCGCTATAATTAGCAAAGAAAGATAAAAAAAAAACCGGAAGCAAGTATTGAGAAAAGATAGTTTAAAAATGCGAAGTGCTGTCTACTACATAATGTATATAAAGAAAAACAAGATAGATTTATAAACTTTCTCTCAATTTTATTCCTTTAAATGTTTTTTCTCTTTTTTTTTCAGTGTACATTATGATATTATAATCTTAAACATCATACTCATATTTTATTTCAAACGAGTTAAAATGCGTAAAAAAGAAAAAAAGGGAGATGTTGATGTTGATTAAAAAGACTATGCTAATAAATTAAGTGTCCAATTAAAATATGTTATATAAATGTTAGAAATACATAAATAAGCAAAAATTCAAAATTCTGATTCTTCTTTTTATTATATACATTTCTATCATAATTTTATTTTTATAAATAACACGGGGAATGCACTATTGTAAATCTATTTCAATCAATTTTAATATTTTAATAATATACAATACTACTGCATTTCCTTCCGCTTAGTCTAAAAGAAAATGGCTTCTGACGCGAAAAATGTCATAAACTGAATTCTTTTAAGTTAAAATAATGCATACATATTAAAGTACATAAAAATATGTGTATGTGTATATACGAAACTTTTCGTAATTATTGACTATAAATTTCATGTACTTTAATAATAACACCCTTTTATGGTACACAAATCAGTTGGAGAGCTCAGATGATAAAGGTGGTACGTGAAAAAAAAAAAAAAAAGAAAAGGAAAGGGGAGCTACTCCAGTCACACGAAAAGATCCGTTCGCTAATGCTAATCCTGTGGAAGAAATTTATATAGATATTTCGGTTGCATTTCAATATTTTTTAAATTATATTTTTGGCATTGGATAGCTGAGATCTATCTGTACAAAGACCGTTTTTTACTTTTTTCTATTTTGCTTGCAGATTTTTTTAATGATTATGCTTTCACTTTCGAAACCGGTTCCGAAAATGGAAGTATACTCATTAAAAATACATGTAAACAAAATCGAAAAAGTAAAAAACGGTCTTTGTATAGATCTATCTCAGCTGTCCAATGCAAAAAATATCATTTAAAAATACTGAAATGCAACCGAGATATCTTTATAAATGTCTTCCATAGGATTAGCATTAGCGAACGGTTCTTTTCGCTTTACTGAAGCAACCTCTTAATAAATAGTCCTCTATCATCTGTTAAATTACTATTTAAAATAAAAAAAACCAATATTTACTGAAGATTTTAATTGATAAAGGAGGCATTTGACAATAAATAAAAATAGATGTTTGGAACTATACAACTCATTTTCTCAAAATCACGATTGTGTCACTTACCACTTTTATCATCTGAGCTCTTCAATTGAAAAAACAATGTAACAATTTAATGTCTTACTGGAATACGTATTTCATTTTTTAATTATAGAATCCGAGAAAAAAAAATGTTATTATAGAAAACATTTTAATTTTAATTGATAATAAACTTTCACGAAAGACTACTTCTTGTTCCCAATCTAAATACCATGAATCTAAGAATCCGGAGAAGAGAAAAACGGATTTTAGGTGAAATGCACAAGTGCTTTAATGAAAAACACCTTTTCTGATTTTTGCACACTGATTGTATAGTCGCCTTTCATATCAGAAAAAAATTATGGTAGTCTCATTGATACATACCCTTTTATAATGATTTTCGAATATTTAATAATGACATGAAATAATATGGAAAAAACCCCCACAAAATCTAGAAAAATGCCTCACAGATATGACCGATATTGTAAGAAGTGGAAGGTAAATCCAGTTTTGTAGATTAATTTACATGTATATAAACATCTACCGTACAATTTCATTACATACAAAAACTCACTTAAAAGAAAATCAAGCATTTTTTAACACTTTCCAACAAAGTTGAAAAGTGTTTATGCATTCGGTTTGTCTGTCCGTCTGCCCGTCTGTAAGCGCTCTAACTCCCGTGATTATACTCGGATCGTTTTGAAATTTTTGGATGTTAGTGACCCCTACCATATAACGAACCCTATTTCAAATGAAGTTTGTAGCACGTTTAGTTCATTTACAGAGACAGTCTAAAGTTTTCCGTTACATTACGGCCTATGGGAAAAATCGTTAAAAAATCGTAGATTTTTAATGATGTTACATGCTTTCAAACATAATAAAATTGACATGCATTTATCAAAGTCGTCCACTAAAATATGCATTCCGTAGAATATGTGGTACAAAGAATAAATATTATTCATTTACAGGGCCACATAAAAGGATTCCGTCACATAATGATATACGAGTGGAGGAAATTGTTTCCAGCGTATTTTAATTATGTTAAATTATTTCATGTATAATGAAATTGATATACGTCGCTGAGGTTTACTATAACTTATTTCATGTATAATATGAAGTGCATAGGATTTACAGGGACACACAAGAGATTTCAGATACTATATTGTATCCGAAGTACTGTACGGTAGCGATGATTGCTCAAAATGCATTTTTAATTATGTATGCGCTTTTATGTTTCACTATATTTATGCATTGTATATGGTGTGTATAAATGCTGTAATTCATATACAGGGCTACACAAAAGAATTCGTAATGGTTACTGGGTATGATTGCAAATTGCTTAAAAGGTAGTTTTTAAATGAGTTATGCATTTTTACAATGAACTGCATTTTGTTTACTAAGAAATGTTTGTAGAACATAGATAAAATTATATACAGAGACACGCAAAGAATTGAATACATGGCCGTCTATAAATGATAATTTCTGGAAATGTGATTCCAGTAGTTTTAAGAGTGTTTTACTTTGAATTAAACTTTAGCCAAATAGTGGCGTGTAATAAAGGTACTAGGTTAACTACAGGGTTGTTCAAAAGTATACACGTATGTTTCTATCTATTAGTATAAATTACTGAAAGAGAAATTTCAACCTGTTATTCGTTTTCTTACTAAACTAAATTTCCCCGTTATATAGCATACATATCAACCTACGGATAAAATACAGAGCTGTTTAAAAAAATTGGAATACGTATTTGCTATGGAGGGTAACTGCTGAAATCAGTTTTTGAAATGTTTTATGCGTTTTCTAAAATGTTTACTTAGTTCTCTTATATACCTTATTTCCCTAAATAACGAAGTTTTTTTAAAGCATTCAGGAAGTGTTGGAAAGTGTTTCATAATCTATGCTTAACCCATGATTTTTCTTACTTGTTTTATTTTTAAGAGGGGATCTAACTCGGACATCGCGGCTTACAGAGCATTGGTAAAATCTTTCTTTTTTTTTTCTTAATAATAAAAAAAAAAAAAAAAAAAAAAAAAAAAAAAATCTTATAGATTTCTTACAATCAATACCTTTTTAGATTGCCCACTAAAAACTCCTAAAACCATTTTATATAAAATATATCAAATTCAAGTAAAATTTAAAGCATTCAAGTAAAGTTTTTAAAATTATTAAAAGCAATATTTTTGTATTAGCGCCGTACCAGAAGTTAATAATCGAAGCAATTGATAAAGATTTCGCTACTCATAGCAGCCTTTTTGTTTCTGATCATTTCAGTGGTTTTAGCTAATAATTAGAATACTTGTCTGTTAAATTTGTGTTTTATTCCTATTATTTATACATTTTTTAATTTATTAATAAAGTTTAAATTTCCCTATGGAATACTAGCCGTCAATAAATGCTATACTAATTTAAATTGTTTCATGTGTAAATGGGTTAATCTTTCATAATCGGAAAGAGCAGCGCAATTCTTTATATGTAATTTTCTACCTGTATAGTAATATACTATACATACATTTCCCTTGGTCATATTTCATTCAAAAAATCTGAACAATTTCAAAAACAGAAAACCTTTCGACCTGCATATAATCTATAAATAGAATAACAAATTTTGCCAAAAGCCACTACACATTTCTGCCTATAGTCAATCTTAAAAGATACTTAGGAAAAGACAATTTTTTTTTTCATAATTCAACAAATTTAAAGAATATAACTGTTAAAAATATATATTAAGAATGTTTATTGTGTTTCCATTTCTTTGTATTTCTTCTTATTACCAAAATAAATAAATGAAGTACGTTGCAATATTGTCGCAATTTTGAAACTGAAAATATTAATTTAATATATTAAAAAATAGATGAAGTAATTTCATTATTGGAATTATAAATTGTTTTTGGTATAATTAGCGTCATGCAGTGCCATGCCATTTTTCAAGCACATAATATTATTTTTCGCGTGTGCTGTTCTCTTTTCTGAGTGCGCCGTTCTATTTTTGATTGCTCTGTTAAATTTTTATTTCCTAGGATAAACAATTACTATGTCTACTCTTAATTTTATAAAAATTCTTATCGGTATTTTCTATTTTGAAAGTCATACTAATAAATTATTACACCATTTTAGCCCCCGGTATGCTATTTCTTTCTCCCAGCTTATTTTGTGTCGTCTCCAAAAAATAACGTTACGTTGTATAAGCCAGCCGTAGAACAAAGCAGATGTATCATTGTACGATTAAATACTCTACAGCAATTTTTTAAACTTCTAAGCATCGCACATTTTCAATTTTTATACCGTCGTATTGGGGAAAAAAGTACTTTTAAATGAAATTTGTTTGAAAACTGTATCTCCATTTATTTTTGAAATATTAATTTTTTGTAGTGTTTAGAGCCATTTGCTTAACGGCCACGGAAGTACTTCACTTCTGTATAAAGAAAAAATAGTTCTAAAATAGTAATTATATATTTTTGTTGCCATTTTCTCATAACAACCGAAAGAAAATGTAATTAAATGCGTGCTATTTTGAAAAAATATAAACGAATGATTTCTGTTAAAATATGGAGCTATTATAAAATATATTTAATTTTAGGTACCTATATTAATGTTACAAACAAATGGAGGTCTATGGATCATTAGATAGCCGTTCTTTTTGTGGAGTTTCTTTAATGATGGCATCTTTTTGCTGCATTTGTGTATTATTTTGCGATAGTGACCTATGCATGTTTTACTGTAGATGTTTAAGAGTGGATCGTAAATGTGGAATTCTTAAGCGGATGCGAATGACGTCATTTTACATAAAATAAAAGCGTGTGCTTTAACCCCTTCGGGATGTGCGTCTTTTGCAGAATTTTTAAACTTTTATCACCAGTTTTTCGAAACAGAAAATCTTGCCTTATTGAGTAGGGAAAAGGCTCGGATTAAATAAAGCAAAATTTACTGGTGAGAATAATCACTGATTCTGAGCACTTTACGTGGAACATATACCGATCGCTCGTCCGCAAGGGGTTCAGTCTTAAAATTGAGATATGTTTTGTACTATTTATATATACATATATACATTTTTTTTCATCGGAGGTGACATTACATTCTGAAAAAGTAGAATTCCTGTTCTCCAGTTATTTTTCTGTTTCGTATACAGAAAAAAAAATAAATAGATAAATCTTTAAAATGTGTTTATATTTCTCATTATATCAAATGAATGCTAATTATATCAAACAATTATTAAAATTCTTGAAGTTCTCTCCCCCCTCCTCCCCCCCAAAAAACCCAGGAAAGCTTTATTAATACATGCATGTTTAATATTTTGTTACTTTCATTATAGTTTTTGTTTATTCTAGTAGAATTTCTGTCTATCAATAAGAAGTATTATATTCCGAAGATCGCCCTGTAAGTAATGAGTAATTTGCAGTCGTACAGAATTTTTATATGAATGACCATGTGTATTTGAATAAACGTGTAAAGTATTCTTGTAAATTGTAGAAGGAAGAGAAGGAAGAAGAAATTTTTATGTATGGAATGTTAGCTCAAAGTCTGGTTTAGAAATTCAGAGTCCTAGGACCAAACAGAAGCATGGATTCTTATAACAGTTTATCTTACATGATTTGTTTCTATTGCGTGATACAATGTCAAATGTTTTTTAAATATGGCCAAAGAATTATTGTCTAGATGATGACAGGCACAAAAATCTATATTTTTTTTAATACAGATTCTATAGTGCGTAATTTTTATAGTAACTAAATAAATCTGGAAGCTACGCACAAGTGTTTTCTTTTTATCCAGGTGTCAAAATTGTTAATAGCAACAGGATATTACCCTTTGATGATTTTTTCTGTACGTTATCGCTATTGCTCGCAAACAGTAAATGCCAGACTATGACTTTTTGATGTCCGGGACACAAATATGATTTGAAGCCCTCCGTGCTTACGTTATGTAGTAAGCTGAAATATTTTTTAAATGTGTATTTTGAATGGTTCTATTAAATTTGAAATTTGCTATTTTGTGGAATATTTGTGAAGTCAATTTTATTAATAAATGCTCGAAATTTGCGTTAGTTTTTACTCAAATATCAAATAATTAAATAGTATTTACAATTTTTCTATAAATAAAAAACATGTTCTCAAAATTGAAAAAAAATTGGATATAGCGCAGTGGGGAAAATGTTATTTTCGGTGAAGTATTAACTCAAGCTTATAAATTATAGCGGAAACGATGTTTGATATCGAAAATTTGCTCACCTTTAGATATAAAATTGTCATGTGTCAGGAAGATGTGCATTGTCAATTGCAGATAAAAAGAAAAGAAAAAAAGTCCTTCCGGCCAGTGCCGGGAGGAAGAGGTAGCTTTCATAATCCTTATTTAAAAAAAGTCAACTTATGTCATGCAAACACACGAAGCTCAATTTAGTGGAAACCGAATATAGGAGATTCAATACTAATTTTTATGAATATAATGAATGAGAATTTCGCGAAATTAGTCAGCTTTATCCAAGCTGCTTTTCTTTAAAGTAACTTATATTTGGCTGCCAAATTCGGCAATTTCTTAAAGTGCCTGTCATTTTAAGACAACATGGTGGATGAGGCTAAGCAGTGAATTTGGTCGAGACCTTAGTAATTGCTGTGCACATGCTCACTCACATCGGAATCGGTTAATATATAGGAGTGCTGTCGCATGCATAAATTCAGATTTTTCAAAATGTCACCCACAATAGCAATTGAAACTGCTATATCTGAGCCATTTTTTAAGGTAAAGACAAACAAAAAATGCTCCTGAATCCTTATATCAAGATCAAATACTTAAGAAAGAAACCTTTTTCAATTTCTAATTTTTTTGCACCTCACTTTAAATATATATATATATATTTTAATTTAATGGCCGCCATTTTGAAACAAGATGACTGATGAATCTGGCCAGCGAACTTGATCGAGGTGTTGATGTATACTATCCACATGCCTTCTTACATCGAAATAGGCGAATACGTGTGTTATCGCGTGACAAATACAAGATCGTTTCAAAATGTTATCCATGCTAGAAATTCAAAGTGCTATAAATCAACCATTTTTTAAGATATCAACAAAAGAACAAATTTTCAGAAACAAAAACTGCTCCGGAATCTTTGTATCAAGGCGAAACACATAAAAAAATCTTTTTCATTTTCCAATTTTTTAATACCTCATTTTGAATTTTAAATTTAATTTTTTTAAACTGCCAACCCTTTTGAAACGACGGCGAATGAAGCTAGCCAACGAACTCGGTCGAGACATTGGTATGTACTATGTACAGACCAAGTTACATCCAAATAGGTTCATAAATACGCCTGTTATCGCGTGACAAAAATCAGGTCGTTTTAAAATGTTAGCCACAAGAGAAATTCAAAATGCTATTACTCAGCCATTTTTTTAGATATAGACGAAAGAAAAACTGTTCCGGAATCTTTGTATTAAGGTCAAACACATACAAAAGAAATCTTTTTCATTTTCCAATTTTTTGGTATCTCATTTAAATTTTTTTATTTTTTAATTATTTTAAATGGCCGCCATTTTGAAACAAGTTGGCGGATGAAGCTGGCCAACGAACTCGGTCGAGATATTTGTATGTACTATGTACACACCAAGGTACATCCAAGTCGGTTCATAAATACGCCTGTTATTACGTGAGAAAAATCAGGACGTTTCAAAATGTCAGCCACGCTAGAAATTCAAAATGCTATAACTCAGCCATTTCTTAAGATATAGACGAAACAAAAACTGCTCCCGAATCTTTTTATCAAGGTTAAACACATAAGAAGAAAATATTTTTTCAATTTTCAATTTTTGGTACCACATTTAAAATTTAAATTTTTCTTAAAAATTTAAATGGCCGCCATTTTTAAACAAGATGGCGGGTGAAGCTGGCCAACGAACCCGGTCGAGACATTGGTATGTACTATGTATAAACGAAGTTACATCCAAATCGGTTCATAAATACGCCTTTTATCGCGTGACAAAATTCAGGACGTTTCAAAATGTCAGCCACGCTTGAAATTCAAAATGCTATAACTCAGCCATTTTTTAAGATATAGACGAAACAAAAACTGCTCCGAAATCTTTGTATAAAGGTTAAATACATAAGAAAAAAATATTTTTCCATTTTCAATTTTTTGGTACCACATTTCAAATTTTAAATTTTTAAAAAAATTTTAAATGGCCGCCATTTTGAAACAAAATGGCGGATGAAGCTGGCCAACGAACTCGGTCGAGAGATTGGTATGTACTATGTACACACCGAATTACATCCAAATCGGTTCATAAATACGCCTTTTATCGCGTGACAAATTTCAGGACGTTTCAAAATGTCAGCCACGCTTGAAATTCAAAATGCTATAACTCAGCCATTTTTTAAGATATAGACGAAACAAAAACTGCTCCGAAATCTTTGTATAAAGGTCAAATACATAAGAAAAAAATATTTTTCCATTTTTAATTTTTTGGTACCACATTTCAAGTTTTAACTTTTTTTTAAAATTTTAAATGGCCGCCATTTTGAAACAAAACGGCGGATGAAGCTGGCCAACGAACTCGGTCGAGACATTGGTATGTACTATGTACACACCGAATTACATCGAAATCGGTTCATAATTACGGGAGTTACAGTGTGACATAGGTCAGATATATATATATATATATATATAGATATATATATATATATATATATATATATATATCAATTTTGAACGGAGGGTGGTTTCGGGGTCTGGGGGTCATGATCGATGAAAATATACCAAAATTTTTTGAAATCGCTTTCCTCCGAACGGCTGCAATAGGTAGCTTTTTTGTAAAGAAAGCTACCTAACACAAGAACACCCTAATATAACTTTTAAATGCATGTATCATTGAATATTTTTAGATATGATTATCATGATCAATCATTAAATAGTAAGTCGCGATGTCATTTTTTTTTTTCATTTTGAAATGCATTAGGCATATGCGTTCGTGGGACCTAACAACGAAAATTACTGGTTAATTATTATCTTTGTATTGTACAATATAAAACTATATTAATAATGAAACTAAACAGGCAGTTTTTAAAAATTTTGTCTTTTGATTCTCTCACTCCAAGCTTATAGGATTATAGACCATACTTTAATCTGGCCCCCTGATCACTCAGATCCAGTTCAATAGCTTAAGTTGGTAAGCTTAAAGCGTATAGAATTGAGATACCCCAAGTTTATGAAGCCTTAGACCAGTGCCCCGTTTGCCTATGTCCTAGTCCTGTGACAATTATGGCTGGTTATTTTTTTTTTTTTTTGCCTATATTGATATCGTTAAGAGGCTACTGCACTCAAGTGAAAACACCCACTCGCTAATGTTGTTTTTATAGGAGAATTCTATTAAATATCGCACTTTCATTTCAATATTTTCCCGTTTTGTTTTCAGTTTATTTATTATTATTATTATTAGGATACTTTGACTTTCGGAACCGGTTTCGAAAGTAAAGGTATCCTCATAAAAAAAAAAAAAACCTCGCAAACAAAATAAAAAAAAAAGCAAAAAAAGGCATTTGTTGACATCGACCTCATCTACCCAATGCAAAAAAAATCATTTAAGAATATTGAAATGCAAGCAAGATAATAATTAAAAAAAATTCTCCCTTAGGAATAACATTAGCGACTGAATGTTTCCGCGTAATTGAAGTAGCCTCTTAAAAGTGTGACAGTAACAAATTAATATTAATTTGTTTTCACATCATGCGTTTTTGAAAATGTCATTAGATATTTATATTTTGATTACCATTGCCTCGGAATTTCTTAAACAAATGTAATACTTTCGCAAACTTTATTTTATACCTGTAAAAAAGTTTTTGCCAAGATAAATTTTCACAGAATGGAAGATTTGACACTCTGATATCAAAAAAACTTTTATCAATTGTTAAAAATACTATATATTTTAGGAAATGCTTAAAAATTTTCATTTTCTGTGATCTTAAAAAATGTTTTTGACCACACTTTTGAAAATTCCAATATTAATACATGTATTCCCATTCAGGTCAATTTTTTTCCTGTTTATAAATTAGATATCTTTGATCATACAGCTAATTGATGGTTATCATATTCTTTTGATGGATCGTTTCACGGCTGATTTAAGAGATATTTAATTAATTTTATATAAAAAATGCCATTTTTAGATATTATTATTGTATATGTAAATAATAATAATAAAGAAAATCTTCAGTTTTAAAGGAATCTGAATTAAAATATCTGCAACTTTTATAACTGGTGTTGTAAAATTATTTCGTGATTGTGACTGAGCATTTGAGCGTTATAAATGTATAGATATGCAATATTGTTGATATTAGGAATTAAACAAAAAACTTTATAAGGTATATTATGATTATTATCATTTTTAACCTTTGTGAAATTTACATGCATTTTGAAAAATAATAAAAAATTATGAATCCTATTTTTTTTTTTCTTAAAAAGAAAGGTAAAGAATATATTCTGTAAAGATAAAAGAAAAAAAGTATTCGAGTGTTTGTATTCCAGACACCTTTTTAACAATCACTTGCTGTTCACCGTCATTTTAACAGATGTATAACAGACACTCATTAGTACCCTATCTTTTCACACCCCTTTATGACATCTGCTGATACTGCTGACATCTGACAAAGAGTTTCTGGTTAGGCCAGTGGGGGATAGTAAAAAAATGTGCAACACTTGAAATTTCGCTGAAACGAATAAAAGATACACAGCCATCAGAACATATGTGTATCCAGGGACCGACTCAGCTATGGGGAGCCCTGGGGCAAGCATCATTCTGGGGGCCCCCCTTCTATCTATCTATAGAATGTTTCTGTGAATAATGTGGAAGTGGCTAGTACTAAACTTCATACATACTGTAAGTACGCATAATTTTTGTACCCGGTTTTGTCTGCTCACGTCTGTATACAGAGCATCACAAAAAATTGTCACATTTTTAAGAAAAAATGCTAGTAGGATAATATAGTAGAAAGAATGATAGATTGGTGGACTCGAGTATTTCTTTCCAAAGTTTTACTTCGCTTATCTACGTACATTATAAGATGTGTAAAAGAAAATCCCATAAATTGGTCATAATTAATAGTTTTAACTTGCCATGTTACGTGGAAAATGTTAATAAAGAATTTTTTTTGAAAACAATAGAATACTAAGTTTTTATAATAAAATTTTAATCATTAGTTTTCGAATGATTAGTTTGCTTTTTGCATAAGTGGAGGGGGTACTGGAAGCAAAGAAGAGAAGGGGGACAAGAGAAGGAGGATGAATTTTGGTCACTTTTGGCTAGTTTTAATCACTTAGCACCTTTTAATGAAAATCCTGATTACTCTCATGCCCCCCCCCCTAAAAAGGGGGGGGGGGGTCCGGGGCAACTGCCCCGCATGCCCCTGCGTAAGTCGGAGCCTGTGTGTATCTGTTCTTGTTCTTACTCCGAGTTTAAAATTCAGTTTTGTTTTTAAAATGATTAAATAATAGAATTTTTTTTTATAAATAACATTAAAGTACTGTATAATTTGTTAGATGCATTAACGTTTCTCTTGTTCTAAATATTATATTGCAGAACATATACCTAATTTCAGAATTTTTTCTTCCTTTAAATATGCATCAATGACAGTTGATTTTATATCACTACCACAAAAATATTTTGTTTTAAGTTTGATATACATTATTCGGGCTTGAATTCCTTTAACACATTTTAGAATATATACAGAAAAGGTGATTTTCCCAATGAAAATAATAACATTACGAAACCTTTTAAATACACTTTTAATTTCATAGAAAAAAAAAACTTTTTAATGTGATTTCTTATCTGAAAAATGCAATATGAGATCGTATTAAAAACGCCAATGATAAACTTTTAAAAATCTCAGTATTAAACCAACGATATTTTCTTGTCAACATCAGAAAAAAAATAATAAAGAAGTAATAATAAATATTTTCTCTTAATAACACATAAATGGGTGATATTAACAAAGGAAATTCTGAAATACAAATGACTTCAAGTTTCCTTTTTAGTATAAAAAGTTTCGATTGCATTATTCTCAATAAATAATGACGTAAACACCTTCAGAATTTAGCAAGGGAGAAAAAAGAGAAGGAGGAGGGCACATAATAATGATAACGGTGAGTGCCGTAAAAGTCTAACATAAATGACGGCGCCTGGTGCGGGGCACCGCCCGTGCCATCCCGGATGCGGCGTTGTGTCCCTCTACTCTAAACCCAGATTTTACATATAACTTGGCCATATTAAAGTAAATTTTAACCAGGCTTGACTTGGATATAAATAAATAAAGTTGAAAGTGAAGTTGAAAATAAAGTAATTTTTGTTTAAATATGACACTGGTTTCTATCAGAAAATTGTAGTGTGCTCTACTACTTTTTTAGGGGGGGGGGGGTCACACTATACTGTTAAAGCAAAAATTTCGAGTACAACAACACATCAGCAAGCAACGACCCCCCTCCCCTGCCCCTCTCCCCAAAGTATGAAAATTTGTTTCACGCCACTTTAAGACTTTTCCACAGCTAACTCACCAAATTAAAAAAGGCAACTGTGAACGAAAGACTTGACTAAAAAATCATTCTGTTACAGCTAATGACATGTATTTACTAATTTAAACGCAACTGAATATTTCCCTTAAAGTTTGTTTAAAAAATAATTTTAATTTATTTATGTTCGACATAATTTAAATAATATTAATCAGTTGTTAATTAACCACAAATAAACATTTGTCAATTATTTACTATTTATCAATTAAAAATATTCACCAATTAATTGCTATTCATTAATTAATAATAGCGTCAATTAAGTACTATTTTATTTATTTATCGCAAATTATTGAGTATGACATTCATAACACTTTTCACTGGAAGCAGATACTCTGCTTACGCCCCCCCCCCCCCCCCCAATACGAAACATCTTTTAACGTTGCGTAAAAAAACATCTTTCTAGAAATAACGCACCGAATTGACCAAGCAGCTGTGTTCAAAAAACTTAGCTAAAGAACCAGTCTGTTATCGCTAATGAAATATATTTTAATATTTTAAACAAAATTATATATTTTTTAACAAATAAATTTAAATTTACTGGCGACAATAATTAACTGAAATTTATCAATGTTTAGCTAACCGCAATCAATTATTCAAAATTACTTACAATTTACTATTTGTAAATAATAGTCATCAATTAACATTCATTAACTAAAATAGCTTCATTTAAGTACTATTTTAATTAACATTAGCAAATGATTAAGCATTAACATCGCTAATCGTAACACTTTCCTCTCCATTGCTTAAAATATCCTTTCAAAAAATTGTCATTGTCCTTCAAACGCATCAATAACATACACTTTGTCAGGCAATTCATTGAATAATAGAGTAACCACCCAGGACATCTTAGTTCGAGATTAAGTTACTCGGGATGAGTGTGTAAAATTTCAAAACGAGTAACACCCGAGTTACTCTAAATAATGGTACTGTGCTCCCACAAACTTTTTGTTCTAAAAAATAAAAATTTATTTCGAATGAAATTTTTTTGGTGTTCATATGTATATTTTGCATATCTTAACATTCTATAATAATATTTAAATGATACTAATAAAATTTCGGTGGGTATTCCAAACGTCGGTAAAAAGTTTAGTTATTGACGAGGGCGGGTAGGACGGTATTGGTGTGTGTGTGTGTGTGTGTGTGACCATTAATCACCGGACGCTTTCAATTTCAGACATTTTGTCGAATATTTAAAAATATACTTCTCGGATTTTTCTGAAACTTCAGGATTATAAAAAATACGTTTCGTATCATATTTATCAACGTCGATTTGATAAGGAGGACAATTTCTGAAACTGTATAAGAAACAATATAGTGTAATTGGTATATTGATATATTAAATATTTGATAAAATAATAGCAGTTGTATTGAATATTTGCGCGTGAGCAAACTATAACAATTTTTTTTCATGATTTTAATCATAGTCAACACTGTTGAGCAACTCATATAAAAAATCCTAGTGAAATATCATGAAGATTCAGAAAGATATCTGCCAAAGAGTGTGTGCTGATTTTTTAGTTGCTCTCCAAAAGCAGCTGAATGATAAGGGTTTTTCACAAATTGTCATATTTATTTTTTTAAATTTTTTTATCGATGCTCTAATTCTTCTTTGAGAACCACCAGAACTAGAACTAGCCAAGAAAGAAAGAAGTATTGAGGAAAAAAAGAATAATCAAAATCGAAGCATTTGTTCCAAATCTACTAGTTGATATTCACTGAATACTAACGCCTTTGCGAAAAGTCAGTTAATAAAAAATTAAAATTTGAGGAAAATTTCTTATCATTCAGAAGCTTTTTCGAGGGCAACTAAAATATCAGATTACTCTGTCCCCGATACTTTTTTCAATTTTCGTGGTATTTGACTGGATTCTGCATATGTGTTGCTCCATAATGTGCACTGTTAAATCATGAAAGCAAATTTTCTGTTGTCTTTAGCGCATGCGCAGATAAAAATATTTCATACAACTGCCCATATTTCATCAGAAGTTAAATGTATTTATATTTCAATCGCATTTTTTTTTCTTCTAGATTTTACCAACATGATAAACATGTTGGTAATATCAAGAGTTTAATTTTGTTAAACTTTGATTTTTTAAACTAATTTTGTAACGTCAATTTTGTTACTAAAACTGACGTTAAAGTTATTTGAAAATCTTGCATGATATAAGCAAGGAACGTGCAAGGTGTTTTTTTTTTTTTATTTTTTTTTTTTATTTTTTTTTTTTTTATTTATTTATTTAAAAGAAATCAAATACCTCCATGAATAGTGCTATTCTTACAAAACTGATTACACATTACATTTTTTGTCAGATCCCAAATATATTATTTTTCTTTGATTTTTTGTTGGCTCCCTAATCGTACTCCTTATGAATTCGCCATTTATAAATATTATATCAAACATATTCTTTAAAATCCTGAAGTTCCAGAGCATCTGACAAGTGTATCTTTAAATATTCGACAAAATGTCTAAAATTGAAAGTTTTCGGTGATTATTGGCCATATAATGTATAATACACATATGTTAAAAGTTGTTTCAGATTATATGTAATTACCTTTTTTTTTTTTTTTTTTTTTTTTTTGTTTTTTCACAATTGGTGATAAATATAGCAATTAAAAATATATGCATTTTTGAAAATTTTCCATTTTTTTAAGAAAATAAAGCTGCTTTGTTATATTATATATAATTTTTATTTTATACGTTAGTGTTTTCATTCATTTGTGCTGTAGTAGAAATCGTGATCACTTTCCATATGTTGTTATTTTAATAATTAAATTGATGATTATATCAGAGTCAGTTGCTAGATATTATTATTATACCTTAAAATAGAAAAGAGATATTACTGACAAGTATCTTTGAAATGTTGAAAAATAGGGAAGATTTAAAGCTTAAACTTTTAAAGATATACCCAGTTGAAAAGGATATTTACACTTCCATACACTTCCATCCATACACTTTTGGATTTTGATTTAAAAAATATGTTTAATTTTTGGTAATTTGGAGTTTTATGCAGACGCATAATTTATTTATTGCTCGCAAGACAACACTTACAAGACATGCGTATCGATTTTCACATTTTCATCATTTAATGCACTAGTTTTATAAAACATTTCGTTTTTAATTTTTCGTTGGTGCGAACTTGCGTTCATAGGAATGCTCCTATTAGCTTTTTCAATGTAACATATTTTTTGACAGAAATAATACAATTTTAATGAAAGATTTTAATGGATCCTATTTTAAGAATATGTATTCCCTATTTTTTTGTAAGTGGAATAATTTTATAGTCTTCATTCAGTGGTACATTTGAACTGCCAAAACATTTTTAAATTATCCTCATTATTTCATTGAACAATCATTTATTTTCAGTTTCTTTAATCTGAATCAATTGGAAATAACTATGTAAAATAAATGATAAATGAATTTTTAGAAAAATTTTGATCATAAACCTTTTCAAAGTTATGATATTGTATAACAGAAGAAAAAGATGCGAATTATTTTTATTTCCTCTTTATCAGAAAACTCTGTGCGCAAAAGTGTATAATAATTTGAGCTCGAAACACTAGCCGACATACCCATAAAGTTTTATTATTCACTAAACGCGATAGACCTCGTAAACTTAGTATTTTATCGTAAGATATTTCGATGATTTTTAAAGCTAAGTCCAAAACTTATGACGGTTCTAGCTGGTGCCACTTCGAGCAACAAAATATTGTTTACAAGTTGTTCAAATCAAACGATATAAACGTAGAGAATGTTTCCTCCAAAAGATTGCAAAAGTAATGTAAGCTTGAAAAAGTATTCTTCTTATTTTTATTTTTCGTAAGAAGTACCGTAATAAACTTGTAACCGAAGAAATGTTTGTCACTAAGATATTAAAGAATATTAAAATAATAAGAAAATATTAAGATATTTTTAAATTTTTAAAAGCTAATATAGCTTGGTTATTTTTCAGTTTAGTAATGTAATAAGATAATTTTAATCTTCATTTGTTGAACGTTTTTATTAATTACAAGAAATTAAAGAGATTCTTATTTATTAAATTTCATCGATTGCTATAAAATAAAAAATAAAAAGAATACAAGCTTGCATGCATGTGTTTGATTTTACAGAAGATATATATGTATATTTATTCAAAAACTGTAAAACTTTGTACCCTTTTTCAGTTACAAGGAAAAAAAATATATCAATTTTGAACTTTTTGTATTATATTTATGGACATTATTTGTATTTAATGCACTATATTTTATATTTAATCTTTTGTGTTAAAACATAAATAAATATATATCAATTTGGTGAACGTTTTCTTCCGGTAACAATCATCTGAAACAAATTTGGTCACCATTGTGAAAGGGCCTTACATTCTCTGGAGCATATACGAACATTTATTTTATAAAGTTGATTTTAGAAAAATGGTGGCAAATTGAACAAAAAAGTTCACTGTATGCTTTTTTATATTTTGCATTATCAAATAAATATTTATGAAAAAAATAAAATTATACTTTTCAGCGTTACAGGATCCAGTAAAAACGACTAGCTTTATTTTAAATAAAAATTGGAGGAAATCAGTTAAACAGTTACCGAGAAAAATAGTCCCCCAGTTTCAGAAACCAGGATTCGAGAAAAACAAATTTAACTATATCTCACTGAAAAAAAAATTCTGTCACTGGAATCTAGAAAATAAATTGTGGCCTTGTTCCCTTTTCTAGAGAGTTCTAGTCATCCCTATTAACATTCAAGGGCGTTTTCGTGGTCAAACTTAATATCGTGGTCAAACCTATTTAAAAATCTCTGTAAATAAATGAGAACACAAGAAGTGAGTTTTAGTAACTATAATTCTGGTTTATGCATTAATTCTAGAAATTAAGTGATAATTTCATGCAATTCAAACGATTCATACTGTAATATATAGTTTCATCACTTAGAAAACTATAGACTAGAAATTCTCGATCATTTCGTCTATTCAGTTTACCTTGATCGCTTAGCTCGGAAATTGATATTTCTAGTTTACTGATTTAGAAAATGACTACCTATTCGTTTTAGATGAAGGTGGTATATTTGTTTTCTTTCAGAGCTTTTCATTGAACGAGTGGCGCTACATTAAATGGCTAAAATACTGTAAGTAATTAAAACCATCACGAAACAGCTTTAAAGAAACAACCAACACACTGAAAGGATGCAAAAAAATAAAAAAAAAAATCTAAAATTTTTAAATAGTTGAAAGTCGCCTTACGGTATAGAATAAGATAAAACTTACGAAAGTTTTAACTACTCTATATCATTAGGTGACAGATGAATCCTACGACTTTAAACGGATCTTTTTTTTTTCTTTTTGTTCGCAATATTTTAATATATTTAGCCTCTAGGATTATGAATGGACACAGAAGACTTACTGCACTAGTAAAAATCATAATTATCAAAATTTAGTAAATCAAAATGCTAAACCCTTTGATTTTAGGTTTAGGATACTTTAAATTAAATGGATACTTCGATAATGCGAGCCTGCCGTATTTTAAAGTACCACAGATTGCATATATTGTTGAAAGATGGCAGTTAAGAATGCGAAACAGGGAGGCACAGTATGTAAAGACGCAAAAAAACGAAGCTGCTGTATTGAAAACTATAACTAACAAAGTTCTCACGATTAATTTCTGTTGGTTTTATCTGTATCTTTTTATTTTCCTTAGGAAATTATTAGATTTAATGAAGTAGAGTACTGTTAAATTTCGCAAGATTAAAGAAACACATCGGTCCGAAAACATAACACAACAAACACGAATTTTTTTGGTCTACGAGAATACAATATCTCACAAAATAAGCACCATAGAATCAAAACAACATTATAGAAACTTTGCTAGACAGCACTCGAATATAATCTTTGTAGTCCTAACTTTTTTTCGTGTTAGCATTTGTTATACTACCTTAATAACTGTTAGGAACAAAAAGATTTTCAGTAGATTTTAAATGGAGAATATATTTTTAAAAAGCCTTCATCTCCGTCCCAATTCTTTCCACGATACATAAATACAAATGTTCTCCAATATGTCCTAAAAGAACATATAGAGATTGAAGAAAGTTATGTAGCTAATACTTTTGGTGTAATATTGATAAGTAATACAGCAAAATCTTCTAAGATGGAATCGCAAGATGGCGAGAAACTTTCCGTTTTAAACAGTTTTTTGCCTTAGAAGATATGTTTTGGGAGTTTTCTTTTTGGTGGCGCCATGAAACTTTTCCATTTTAAGCAGGATTTTGTTATATGCCGAATCTGTTTTCGCACGCTTTAGGTTATTGCAAAAATTATATAGCCCTTTCAGGGGCAAAGCATTGTCAATGCTAAAGTGTTGAAATAAATTAATGGCACCGGAATTTAGCAACAAAGTTAATTGGAAATAAGAAAAAGGCTATATTTCTCTTTCATATTAAATTAAAAATATTTTACCAAAATTGTGTTGCCATTGAGGCGTTTGGTAACTCAAATTATGTGGTTTCATAAACATAACATCATCCCTGAAAGAGTTAAAGTAGTCTTCTTTATATTTAATTCAACATATCATACTACTTTGGTGCTATAGTGTTTATGAATACCATGAAAAGAGAGTAACAAGGCATATAGTAAAAGGTATTAAAGTTAACTTTTTATATGTTTCTCAAATTGGTTTTTATATTCATTTAGTATATCTGTTTATCTTTTTTTTTATTAAAACCATCCTGTAAATATATATGTATATCTACTTCTGTGCGGTATTTAATTAGTTCATGTTGAAAATATGAAAGGAATGAACAGTTGAAAAGTTGATTTGTAGCAGATGGCATTTCAGGGTGAAATAAACAACCCATCTATCTATCAAG
The DNA here is from genome assembly GCA_963932465.1 of Maratus speciosus. NCBI lineage: Eukaryota > Metazoa > Arthropoda > Arachnida > Araneae > Salticidae > Maratus > Maratus speciosus. Next base: position 194,921,753 of record OZ010793.1, on the reverse strand, counting down.
GTTGAATCAAAAATTTATCTGACATCTTATTTATATCTGTAACCATGCTCGAATTCAACATCGTAAATAATATATCAGAGCATTCTAAAACAATTATCTGGTCTGAAATAAACAAGAAGAAATAGCGTATTAGTGTCAAATCAAAACTTAATGAAGCTCGGCGCCTTCATTTAATTTTTTATCTAAACATTTAATTGAGAATTAAACTATTTACTATTATGGTACATATTTACACAACATTAAATCATTAAACTGGGAGATGCAATGGTGCACTTTCATATTCATATGTCGACAATAACGTCATATTTTTCAATCGTAACAAAATCATTCCATCTTAAAACAACATTCGTAGCGTTCTGTTTATAAAAAAACAAGGTATTTTGGGAGTGTTCCTTGAGTGAAAGTAGAAAGAGAAATCACATAGCAGGAGGCACCAATCTAACTGCAATTATTTTTTTCTACACACTCCCCACCTGAACTCTTACAGAGCTCATCAATCAAAAATGCTATCATGAAAATAAATTCTCATATCAGTGGTTCAGTGATCTATGATAATAGAATTTCAAAATTCAAATATCAAATTCGAATAAAAAATATCAAATTCAAATACAAAATCTCAAATTCAAACTATCAATTAATTCTAAACATAAAAGTATAAAATTTAAACAATATAGCAAAATGAAAAATATTACCTGCAAATTAACGCAATAAAATGACATTTTTTTTTCGTCAAAAAATTAATATATACTTACTTATCCTAAACTCAAATAATACTGCATTTAATGTAAGTAGAATTAAAAAAAAAGGGAAATAAAACTTTTAGAGCTCTAAAAGAGATAAAAAAGAGAAGAAGTCTATAAGTGTTCATCAGTCTATAGTTTCTAAAGGATATAAGTGCTGAATGGATCTTTTTAGCATTCCATTGGCAGTTTTTATTTCATATGAGCGAGTGTTGTTATCTCTTCCTGGAATTGTTGTACAACATCGCCCACTTTTAGTGGCGTATGTGAAATGGGATTTTTCAACGAATGGAATGACTTCAAATCTAAAAAATATTGCTTTTTTTCCATTTCGGCCAAAATTGTTTTAATAGTAATGATTGGTACCTTTTTCTTTTGAGAAGTGAAGATCGCTTCGAACCATCTTCAATTACATCGAAAAAGTTAATAGGAAGTGAAGGTTTTTTAACAAAATTTAAAAATATTATTGGGGTATGTGGTTTCGGTTCATCGTTGTCGTTATAAACATATGTCAAGGGACGCAAGTGGAGGAAAGCTTCTACTTCAACCAATAGTGTCGACATTTCTCCGTAGCTCAAAAGAGCTTTCCCAATAATCTTTCGCAGACACTTTTTCACCGATTTCACAAGTCTTTCGTAAAAGCGTCCACACCATGCAGCTCTTTCAACGATATTTTTCCAAATGACTCTTTCTCTTGCAAGAAATTTTAAAAACAGGTTGTTGGAAATGACGTCATATAAATTAGCAATTTCTTGTTTAGCTTTTTTAAAGGTCTTGGCGTTATCTGAATAAATGATTTTACAATTTTCTCTTGGAGCTAAGAATCGTCTAAAAGAAAGGAGGAAAGAATGTGTTGTCATACCGGTAACAAGTTCTAGATGTAAAGCTCTAGTAACAACCGCAGGTGAAGAAAACAATATAGGATTTCTTAGTTTCACCGAAAATTTACGTAAATAGGCCTCGCAAAATCTAAATCACGAATCGTAAACGGTGGAGCTCCATTCACTCGATCTTTAGGCAGAGGTGCTGTGATTTGGTCCGCAGGTTTAGAGAGGTATTTTTGACAAACAGGACATTTTTAATTATACTTTTCGCCAGCTGTCTTCCATTCGGAATCCAATATCGGTATCGAATTTTTGTCAAAGTATGTGTAGTTCCTGCGTGCATCATTTTTTCATGATCTTAACGCACAATCAACACGTTAACCAGGAATATCTCGTCAGAATGATTGGATGTATTTCTTCTGTAGAAAGATCACCAAATTCTAGTCTTCCTCCTAAATGCATAATATCTGCTTCATCCATAAAAGGAACAAAATTAAATAGGGGTCAATTCTTCTCTACTGCATTATCATTCCTAAGAGACTCAAATTCTACTTTATAAAATTGCTTCTGTTCACTGCGTATTAAGTATTTTTCTGATTCTAATAATTCTACAGCTGTTAGTGGGCCGCAAACTTCAGTAGACTTTTTCAGCTTCAATATAACTCTTTTTAGCCAAGCAGTTATTCTTATTAGTTTCTCCAAATTACTAAATTCTGTTATATCAATAGGATTTTTAAGCTCTTTGATTATGCACTTGCATTGCAATATGCCATTAGGTTTCTTTCTGTATTCTAATTCATCATCATCAATTATTTCTTTATCGTCAGATCTTGGCCAAAATTCTGTTGGGAAGCTAAGCGTCTTTTGCCTAAATAACCAAGTCGGGTCATTGATGAGCTTGGAAACTTTTGCTCCTCTTTAGACGAGGTTTGCGGTATTGTCTGCCTCTGGGCAATGATGCGAATAAGAATGGGAACTCAGCTTACGAATTTCTTCATCACGATTTCCCACGAAGGGTTTAAATTTTTCAGGTGATCCTTTAATCCAAAAATATGCTTTTTTAGAATCAGTCTAGTAAATGCATGAAATTTCCAGATGTAGCGCCTTCAAAATGCTGCAGCTTAATCTAGCAGAACATAATGCAGCCGTCAATTCCAGTATCGGTAGAGTGAGGGTTTTTAACAAAGCTACTCTGTTATTAGAAGCTACGAAGACTGTTCGAATGTCTTTTTCAGAGGTTGATGCACGTAAATAAGCAATAATGCCAAAAGCTACTGTACTTGTATCTTAAAATAAGTGCAATTGCAAAAAATAAGTGCAATTGGCAATCTTCTCAGCTGGAATTTCAAAAAAATAATGTCGAGGAACAGAAAATTTAGATATATGAGGAATTTCATTGCACCAGGCTTTCAAAGAGAAATTAGATCTTTTGGGATAACATCGTCCCAGTCTATGCCTAACGAACAGATTTTTTTTCATCAGACATTTCTTAATGTGAGGGGTCCTAAGAATCCAATAGGATCAAATACTCGACCCAAAACTTGTAAAATATACCTCATGGTATCAATTCTTTTAGAAGCAAATGTTACTAATTCACGAGTGCAAAAATACAAAAGAGCCTCCAGACTCTTACATGCTATACATAAAACTTTGTAAGGGACATTTTCTGTTTCAAATGTTTCCAAATTATCACTAGAAATTACATCATTATTTTTCAACAATTCTTTAAGGGATTTTTAATTAATATGCCACTTATGTCACTGCATACTAGCTTTTTAAAACTGTCTATAGACTCTAACGTAGTGGACAAGGCTTGCTCGACAGAGTATTGACTTCCAATGACATCATCTACATAAATATTTTCATTCAAAAAATCTACTGTGCCTGGATACTTTTTGATATATTTCTTTAACTGGTGTTTTATTGTAGCTGCTAACAGGAATGGGCTACAATTAACCCCAAATAAACTCTAGTAAATCTATAGATTTGTGGGAGGTTGGATTCATTAAAAGGATCTTCCGAAAACAAAAAAAAACGAGAGACGTCTCTGTCTTTTTCATCTACCAATATTTGTAAAAATGCCTGTTTCATATCAATAGTAAAGACAGGTGAATGAAATCAAAATCGTAACAAAATATCAAAAATTTCTGGGTATAAATAAGACCTGGGTGAAGACATTAATTGAGAGAAAGAGAGTTAAATTATGACCAGATTAATCAAAAACATTCCTCAATTTACTAGTTACACGGTCTCTGTTTATTACTTCTCTGTGAGGTAAATAAAATTCAACATTCCCTCTATCTTCTGACTTAGGAAGTAATTCTATGATTCCCTGATTTAAATAATCGTTCTATACTTCCTTATATTCTAGGAATAATTGGGGTTTTCTAAGAAATCTTCTATTTAATTTGACTAGTGGAGATTCTGCGATTTTTCTATTATCATCCAAACACCCTTTATCCAGTTTCCATGGCAATCTTACTTTATATCGTTTGTTTTCATATTTAATATGTGATTCAAATTATTTCATAATTTCATTTTCAGAAGGGTCAGCATATCGTTTAATATTCGTAAGTCCCAAAGTTTCAAGATCCAATTTTTTTTTTTTTTTTTTTTTATTTGATCAGAAATTAAATGTTTTTCAACAGTTACATTAAAAATAAATGAAGATTGTTTTACTCTTTTTTTACCTTGGAGGCTCCAACCAATGATGGTTTCAACAGCAACAAGATTTTTGTTCAAATGTTTTATATTATCTGTAACTATTTCATAGTAATAGTCTGCTCCTATGAGAAGGGAAATAGGGTCCTGACATTGTGGTGAGTCGACAAAGGTTAAATTCTGCAAAATGCTCACCCCTCTCAATTCATTTACTTCTGGGGGAGCGATATCAGATCCAGAGATTTCGTCTGTTACTAATGCTTCTATTTCCAAACTTCACTTCGAAAGATGTTTGTTTTCGAATTTAAGCTTAAGAACATCATAATTTTTTTGAATAGGGCTTTTACTTCCAAATGTGAATACTGATCGTTTTTCTTTTCTCGATATTTTAAGTTGTAGTTTTTCAGCAATTTCCCGAATTAAAAAGGTTCGCATTGAAGCGGTATCCAATAATAATCGAACGACAAGTTCTTTATTTTTATTTTTTACTTTCGCGCTGCAAGTAAGAATATTCTATTTTTTCCAATACAAGAGATAACGGAAATAATTTCGTTACTTGTTTCATCTTGTGCATTTGCTGCTTCCAAACTTTTATTCGGAGAATTTTTATTATTTGATGAATTAGATTGTTTACAAATAGATCGAATATGTCTACCGCCACACGTACAGTGTCTTTTAGAAAAAAATCTCTAATTCGATGTTTTCGCATCAGGCATAAAAAACCTTGTGATTTCAAAATATATTTCTATTTATCAACATCAAACGCATTGCACAGTTTTGGCAAATGATTATTCTTACAAAAAATGCAATATTGCTTATCTGTTTTTTTTTTGTTTTTTTTTTGTTTTTTTTTTTTAATCTGAGACTGTAGTCATTAGTTCATGTGTGGATGAAAAGTCAAATTCTTGTTTGGGAAGTTTTGTAAATTTCTGTCTGTTTACTTCTAATTTATTTGATTTTCAAAATGAAAAAGACAAGTCTCGACTTTTAATTCCGGTTTGCAAGAAATTCAGTAGTTTGTTCATATCAGGGTGATGACTTAATGTTTTGTTTATTAAATTCTAAATCTGAGGGCAGTAATTTGAAAACTACGGCTAAAAGCATGGAGCTGTAAGTCTGTGGTTCGAGTCCCAATGTGGTTAAAGACCTTACATTTATTTCAATATTGTCATGAAGTTTCTGTAATTTTAAAATATCATTTGATTTAAATACAGCAGATAAATTTAACAATTTATTCATGTGATGATTAATTATCATCTCTTTATTTCCAAACCTACTTTCAAGAATTTTAAATTCGGTGCCATAATTTGGTTTCGAAACTTCTAATCCTTCAATTGCGTTTAAAGCGGAGGAGACTAAGTAATTTCTTAAATAATTATACTATTCAATTTTCGTTAATGAATTATTATCATTTAAGGAAACTTTAAAAGTTTTCCAAAAGTTTGTAAGTTGTGTGCAATCCCCGTAAAACTTCTGTATATTCAGTTTGGGAAGCTTCACAAATTTATATTCATTATTTTGGAAAGAATCATTAACTTAATTACTCAAAGGAACAATATATATATATATATATATATATATTCTGTAAGTTTCTTTTAGGGGCGAAAATTCGTTAAAGATATTTTATCAGAATACTCATAAGTTGTGATCATATCAGCCTCGTATTCGTCTAAATTCCATAAAGGTTCTATTTTATTATTTATTTCATCTAAATTAGATGTTTTAATTTTCAACTGATTAAAAGTCTTTTAAAGGGAATGTAATTCTACTGCGTCATTTTTCAAAATATTATCAAACTGTTTATTAACTTTGTAACAGAACTCCCCAAAATAGTCCTGTTTTTCTTAAAGTTTTCAAGGTCAGTCATATTTAAACTTCAAAATCAAATCAGAAATCAAAAACTCTTACCTTGAAAAATCATCGCACCAGTTTCAATAATTAAAAAAACTAAATCATTAATATTCCATTCATCCTAATTCCCTTAGCGGCCGTGAAAAAAGGGATCTATATATCTATCAATAAAGGTCGAATCAAAAATTTATCTGACATCTTATTTATATCTGTAATCATGCTCGAATTCAACATCGTAAATAATATATCAAAGCATTCTAAAACAATTATCTGGTCTGGAAATAAACAAGAGATTTAAACAATTAATGAATCTTGGCGCCTTCATTTCTTCTTTTAACTAAACATTTAATTGAGAATAAAACTATTTATCAATTAACTATTAATAACCAATTAAACTATTTATATTTATATTAACGTCATTCAAATGCAGTGCAATACAGCTAAACAACAGATGAATGCTTCTAATATTGGGAATCTACAGTACAGAGAATACAGTTATGTTTACAGCTAATGCATATATTTCTCGTCCTCGTTGAATAGAAAATATGTTACAAAAATTCCAAACATTTTAACACAGTAGCGTGACGCAAAATAAAATTATAATAAAAAAATAGTAATGATTTGCATTGTGTTTTAATATGAGTTTATATAACAAATAAACTATAACTGTTTCAAATTACATTTGATGTATATAAAACATAAATCAGAATATACTCGAATTTCTGTATTAAATCAATTCAAATGCACAAAATCTCAAGACATGTAAATAATGTTTCAGAATTGGTATGAAATTTAACTGATACGGACAACTGCAACAAACTAGCCTGAAGGTACTTTTACCATACCATTCAAGTGCTGTGATTTATAGTCGAATTACAGATAAGTGCTTCTGTTATTCGGAATCTGTAGTACACATGATACAATCCATTCACCACTAAACTATATACACTGCTCAAAACAATTAAAGGATATTGCAGTTTTAGGTGGATTTTGTATCTGGTAAACTGTTTAGCTGATTGATACATGGTCGACAGACATAGTAGGTTATATGAGAATAAATTACACATGTTTGGCAGAAAAAATGCATTTTATTGCGCATTTGTGTACTAAAGGAAAAAAACACAATTTGTGCATATGAGAAAAAAAGAATAAGAAAAGGTATTTTCTTCAAAGAAAATCATTTTCAGTAGGGGGTATGGTTTCCACGGGCGGCCAGCAACGTTGAACACCTTTGAGGCATGGACTCAATGAGGCTATTAATGACGAGTTGGGCTATTCTGCCCCACTTTTCCAGAAGAGCTCTTTCCAGTTTTTGGAGAGTTTGTGGGGGTTGTTAGCGGCCAGAAACTCGTCTTCCTAGAGCGTCCCAAACGTGCTCGATTGGATTCATGTCTGGAGAACACGCTGGCCATTCCATTCGAACGATTCCTTCCTCGAAAAGGAAATCCTCCACCAGGTTTGCACGATGTGGCCTGCAGTTATCGTCCATTAAAATGAAGTTATCTCCGATTGCTGCAGCGTAAGGGACTACAATAGGTCTGAGGATCTCATCCCTATATCGGCGACCAGTCAGAGCTCCATCTCGAATGATGTAGAGGTCAGTGCGCCAGTCAATGGAGATGCCACCATACACCAACACTCCTCCACCGCCAAATCTGACACTTTCGTGCACGAACGCAGGATTATTCCTACTGCCACGGTCCCTCCAGATGAAAATACGCCTATTATCCGGATGCACAGAAAAACGGGACTCGTCAGAAAACAGAATATTGCTCCATTCATTTCTCCTCCAGTTGACATGCTCGATTGCCCACTCCCTGCGGTCGCGACGATGCCTTGATGTTAATCTAACACATACCATCGGTCGGCGAGCATACAGACCTACAGCATGGAGCCGGTTTCGGACAGTCTGAGTTGAAATCGTGGTGCCTGTACCCGAGCGAAAGTGTTGTTGGAGAAGAGTAGCGTTCATGGTTCGGTGTCTCCGAGCTGTTAACGCTAAATACCGATCTTCATTGGGCGTTGTTGCCCGTCTACGACCTTGCCCTGGTCTTCGGCCTGCACATTTACTCTCCAAAAAACGGTTCCAGATCCTGGAAATGACACTTTGTGACACTCCAATGGCTTGCGCTACTTCGGCTTGAGTTTGGCCCCCTTCTAACCTACCAACAATTCTCAAAGCTTCTGAATCTGTCAAATGACTTCGCTGAGACATCGTACTCATCGAAACAAAGCAATCACCGAATGCCGATCATCCTTGTTTTCATTCTCTTTTATCCAGTTGAAAGTCAAATTTCATTCGCTGCCGCTGAAGCGACGTTTTTGACGTCGAACTCAAAATTTGCATACTCCACAGTTTGAAAACCAGAAAAATTTGCATTTGTGATTCTCTTCTTCTATTTTCGGCAAAAAAAATTTCGTTTATATCTTTATTTTATATAAAACTTCAAATATCCTTTAATTGTTTTGAGCAGTGTATTTCGACCACGCATTAAATAGAACTTGTATTAGGTATATTTGAAGCATTTGCCATTATAATAAATCATTAAATACTTTGTAAATTTCGAAAAAAGTCAAACGGAAGGCACTATGTTTTATAAGTCATGCGTAATGCATAGATTATGAAACACTTTTCAACATTAAAATATTAATGTTACGAAACTTCAGTCTATTATACGATGAAAGTAGCATCTACATAAACAACTTAGGAAACACAAATAGACTTGACAATCTATTTTCTCAAATTACTGCTCAAAGACGAATCTGCTCGAATCCACTTATATAAAACTAGATGAACTGTGGCTTCAAATTATAATAACATAGTGTACTAAACTGTTATTCAACTGTAAAACCGATTTCAGCTATATACCTTTGATATATATAAAAGTATCTATAATTTTTAGTGCAGACGTATGAATGAATGTATCTATATGATACTTACACCACATAATGTAATAAAGTTTTACTTAGTCTTAAACGCGTGTAACAGAATTGCAAACAAACTTTAGAAATCCGTATGGAAAAATTTAATTAATTTGAAATCATTTGAGCTGTTATATATTCGATCAATAGAATTGATGCATATCATATAATATACAAAAATTTAGTTGCCCATAAAACTGCTGAAAATGCACTTTTAGGAATTCCAGTGTAAAAATGCTTTTGCGCAGTATATGATTTATAAAACTTATGGTCATCACATAAAATACTAAAATTTTAATTAAGCTTAAAAGTACGTAAATTATAAACACATTTCCTCCAGTTACCGCTCATATGCCATAATGTAACTGACTAATTTCACGCAGTCCTGTAAAAGAGCAATAAATGTCATATGCGCTACTTTTTTAGTGGAAGATAAGAAATAATTTCGATAATTACTACCTACAGTCTTTTCAACTATTTTGGAAAGACTTTCAGTACTACTTTAAATCACCAGACTTCGTAAATTAAGAAAATATATTGATGCTTTAGAAAACATTTATTAATAATGATATATTTATTCAACAACCAGACTGTATAAATTTTTATTTGAAGACAGAAAAAGCGTATTTAGAGAACTACAACATGTAAAAATACATCAATATTTCCTTACATTATTTTTTTATCATAATTACGATATTTTCCTGGCAGTAAATTTTTACGGAAAGTAAAAGGATATTGTGAGTTTAAAGAATATAAGAAGTACTAAGATATTTAAAAACCATTTTCCATTACTTACTTTTCGAGCGAAAGTTATATTATTCGCCTTCTGGTGTAATTTTTTATAAAATGAATTTTGTAAAATACAGCTCAATAATTAAAATGATTGAAGATAATAGTTAAATGCATACAAAATCAAAACAGTAATAATATGTGACCAATATATAATTTATATCAAGTGAGTAAGAGTCAATATTTCTTTAATAAATAAACAGTGCAAACTTTTAATTTACAAGATTTGTACTAAACTACGAATTAAACTTGTTATTAATTTGGTAATTATAACAATCTTCTTTTGAGATTATAAATAATATTCACAGATATTTAAGCTGAAATAAAAAAAAAATTTTCTCTATAGAAAACTCTTTGGAACCACATATACTTACATATGATACCTCTCTTGTCTTGTCATCGCTCTTCTGCTCCTGATCACACCATACACGCACAGTCTACTGCTGGCATTACAACAATTTATTCCCGATATACCACAACTTTTTTTATTGTATTTTTTATTTTTTTATTTTCAATTTTCTGGTACCTTATTTTTACATCAATTACAGCATAACAAATGGGTTATTTAATTTTGATGATGGCTTTATTTCTATCAATATCGTCGTTGCATATTTTTTTTTTATTTTTTTAATTTTTATTTTTTTTATTTTTTATTTTTTTTATAAAGAAAGTTTCAGTTACAAACAGATATTTCTACAATTCATAAGTATACTAGGCAAGGTTCGCACACTCCTTGGAATTCCCAAGTACTCTGACACCACTATTAATGATAAGAAAATTTACATTTAATTTTTAGAAAATACAATTCGCAATCACCACATTTATTCGCAGATTTTGCAATATTTTTCTGCAGTGAAATACTATGAAAATACTGTTAAAATTTAGTGGTAAAACTGTGCGAACCCTGATACTAGGACTTCCCTCAAAGGGATTAGTCTGAGCGATATTGCTGAGAACATAGATTTAATAATAACATGTGGAAGCAAAGAAATTGAGATGTTATCTTTAATTGTCCATATACTGCGATAAATTGAACTGATGAAAATAAACGAAAGGTAGAATTACAAAATCTTATATATAAATTCGTATACACTGTTTAAAAAAATGGGAAATCAAACCATGCAAGACAGCCATGCACGGATATAAAATTGAAAGTACGCAGTATATTAAAAGTAATATAGAAAATGAAACACGAAATTATTTTATGTCGGAATTTTAACTGTATAAAATGATGTCAAGAGCATAATCAGACGCTCCGCACCAATTTAAGTAACTTTAAATGACAAATATATGATATTTAAAAAGAATGGACTATACTTTATATGGTGTGTGGTCCGCCGGAATAGTTAATATTGTACAATATCTGTTTTCCACGGATGCAATGAGGTTGTCGATAACAGTTAAGGAATACTCTCCTCAAAATCTGATATAGTATCAAAGTACCGAATACATCAACAGTGGCATACAATGCTTCGTTAGAGTGTGTTTTAGATATGCTCGATCGGATTGAAATGATGAGTGTATGCTGGCCACTACATACGCTGTATTGTTTTGTTTTCAAACATATTTGGCACAAATTGAGCTGTATTTAGCATGTATTAAATAAAGAAATCGGAAATGATTTAACATAAAGTATGACACACGATCTGAATATATCGTCTGCATAACTTTTGAGCTGTCAAAGTGTCATTTGAAGTAATTTACAAATCCATACATATTTATTCAGCAAATTATGCAAGCTAACATACACCAATATGAACCTGATTATGAAATTTTACCAGAATAAGTTAACATATAAAAAATCTACTAATGATAATTGAGATTATGATCTTATGATAAAATGTCTAGAAAAATGAATCAGATAAAAAATTCATATCACATTTAAAACGGCACTTCCCCCTGTTCGTGGCCTTGGCGAGAGAGAGAAAAGCCTAGAGAAGGAACACTTTAACAAGTACTTTCGGGCAACCTACTCACTGTTTCATACAGGTCTTTATTCAATATTTACACAATTTATTTAATGCTAGGTGGGTATCTATCAGTTTTGTTGCATTTAAATTGCATGTTTTGCGGGGGAAATGCAGCAATATGAAACATTTAAAGTTGCTATACCTAATAATTCCAAATTAATGGTAATTGAGATCGCTTTCCGTTCATTTCATATTTCTAAATTTTAATTTTTTTAGAAACCATTCATAGAGACAATTGTATATTTTAAAACTAGCCCGAATCAAAATTTCAAGATTTTGGGCTCAGCAGTAACACAGAAACAGAAAATTTTCGAAAGTTTTTTTGTTTCTGCACTGTTTTATATAGCGACATTTTTAGAAACTGTTCTATTGCGAGAATTTGCGTCATGATAAATACAGTCATATCAATTTTCATGATTATATTCCTAACAATTCCATGTACTTCGCTACTTAGATCATCTTTAGATCTTTTTCCGATTTGTTTAGTCTTTCGATTTTTTAGAATTCGTTCTACAACGAGCATTTACATCTTATAAATTACTACCATGCCAAAGTTCTAGCTTCTAACCCCAACAGTATCCCAAAAATTTCAGTATTCCAAATGAATCATAGTTTAGAAACTTTCTAGAAATGTTTACGTTTATCCGTCAAATTGAACCTTTTAGAGAGAGTCCATTACGAGTATTTACATCTTAAAAGTAACTACCGCACCAAATGTAAAGTTTCTAATCCAATCAATATCGCAGAATTCGCAATTTTAGAACTTTTTTGCTCCTGCAGCGATATAAGTTCTTGCACAGACATAAAATACAGTCTTTTTTTCGGACCAGACACGGCCACCAACTATGTAGTTTCAGAGCTATGTAGTTTCAGAGATAATACTTCAAAAACGTACAAGCATTAATGATATTATACATTTTATAATATTATAACGCTTTATAATATTAGCATTAGTTGTACAGATATAAAAGTCATTTATTTATGTGTTACAAACTAAAGTGCCCGGCGTTGCCCAGAATTTGAAGGATCTTTGTTCTGAAAAATCAATTTCGAAATTTAACATACAACACAAAACAAACATTAAAAAAAGCCGTCGAAATTTTGTATGAATGAATCATATGAAAACGCTATATAAAAATGCATAAATGTATATAACAGACGCAAAAGAATACAGCTATAAATGAACTTATTTCAATTTATAACTGGAGCAATAATGTTAAAATACGCCAATATTTCCCTAATCGAGTTTTTATCATGCTTCAATACATTTTTTACACTCATATAACGTTATACTATATCCACCACGTCCTTTATATTTCCAATATGACGTAATATTTTCCTCTTTCACGTGGAAAACTTGAAATAGAAAAGTTATGAAGTTATATTCACTTTCATTTAAATTCGTCAAACTATGTATTTCATTTTCATTTTTCACGTGCTATAAAAAAGTTATGATGTAATATTCATTTTTTTTTTAATTCGGCAAACTATTTATTTCATTTTCATTTTTCACGTGGAAATCTTGCAGTAGAAAATTAATTGTTGTGGTAATAATTTTATTGTGTGTTTTAATTGCTAGCAACTACTATAACGAAAAATGTTTAAATTTGATAAGAAATTGCTATTAAATTGGTGGTTTTTTATTAATTAAAAATTAACTATATATTATTTCGATTCCGGATTACTTTAGTTGCCTCGGCCATGTTTTAATACACATGTTTGTATCTTTTCTCAATTTTGGCTTCCAAATTGTGCTTTTTATAGAATTACAAACAGACAGATAGACAAGTTTTCATTTTTATATATCTCTGTATTCTAAAAAAAGTAACTAACGCTGTCACTGCCGCCGCCGCCGCCGCCAACGGTTTTGAATTTTTTGTGACCGGAGGCCTTTCTTCGTTAATATTAAGAAAACTATTGCATACAAAAATATGAAAACCGGTGGTATTATAGAGAAATGTTTGATCAACACGCTGGCTGATGCATACAGTTTTCAAATCGAAGAATTATTTTAAGAGATATTTAATGCTAAAGCTAGACAAATCGTTCCATTAAAAAAAATTTATAGGAGCAAAAACTATACATGGGAATTTAATCATTTTTAGATCATTTTATTCAATAGAACATCTCGGTGTGCAGATTCTATCATTTTTTTAATTTCACTCATTTTTTTGAGGTTTTATTTCTATTTAAATTCAAATATTCAGCATTTCGACAGATATTTTTTACATATTTTAGAAAATGGTATTAAATTAAACTGTTGTCAACTGTATAACAGCGCAAACAATAATGTTTGCTTCAAATAAAAAAAATATTTACACGTTACTATTATAAACAAAAATAAAACCTTCAAATTAGAATTGAATAATAAGGTATAAAAAGCAGGCACTTATTGGAAATTACGCCATAGGAACCATATTTACATGTGAATTTAAAAGAGAAAGGATATATTAAAATAAGTTCATTAACATACGTTAGAAGTCTTAAGTAGAAGAAATTACGTCACATTAAACTTATTATGCAAAATGAACAAAAAATAATATTGCAAAACAGTTTAAATTTAAAAATTGCGCTAGACAAAATATTAGAGGTTAAATATTAGACTTTTTCAAAATTTTATTATTTGTCGTTTTATGTGAGGTGTTCAGCTAAAAGTATGCAAAATTTCATGTCTAAAACTTAATTAGGGGCTGAGTTAGAAAAATTGTTTAAAATACACAAGTTAGACCCCAGAGGGTTAAATATTAGACTTTTTCAAAATTTTATTATTTGTCGTTTGATGTGAGGTGTTCAGCTATAAGTATGCAAAATTTCATGTCTCCAACTTAATTAAGGGCTGAGTTAGAAAAATTGTTTAAAATACACAAGTTAGACCCCAGAGGGTTAAATATTAGACTTTTTCAAAATTTTATTATTTGTCGTTTGATGTGGGGTGTTCAGCTAGAAGTATGCAAAATTTCATGTCTCCAACTTAATTAGGGGCTGAATTAGAGAAAATGCTTAAAATAGAGAAGTTAGAGACTGGAGAGTTAAATATGACTTTTTCCAAATATTATGATTTATCGTGTTATCGCAAGTGTTCAGCTATAAGTATGCAAACTTTCAAGTCTCCAACTTAATTAGGGGCTGAGTTAGAAAAATTGCTTAAAATACATAAGTTAGAACCCAGAGGGTTAAATATTAGACCTTTTTCAAAATTTTATTATTTGTCGTTTGATGTGAGGTGTTCAGCTATAAGTATGCAAAATGTCATGTTTCCAACTTAATTAGGGGCTGAGTTAGAAAAATTGTTTAAAATACACAAGTTAGAGCCCAGAGGGTTAAATATTAGAACGTTTTCAAAATTTTATTATTTGTCGTTTGATGTGAGGTGTTCAGCTATAAGTATGCAAAATTTCATGTCTCCAACTTAATTAGGGGCTGAGTTAGAAAAATTGCTTAAAATACACAGGTTAGAGCCCAGAGGGTTAAATATTAGACTTTTTCAAAATTTTATTATTTGCCGTTTGATGTGTGATGTTCAGCTATATGTATGCAACTTTTCAAGTCTCCGACATATATAGTTTCTGAGAACGGGCTCTGTGTCAGACGGACAGACAGACAGACAGACAAAGGATTGAGACAGGTAGGGTTTCGTTAGATGAACGAAACTCTAAAAACATACTGTGGATGACTGTAACAACATCCTAAAATTATATTATCATCAGCGATCTACCAATCCCGAATTTAGTTGATATTCGTTTCATATATTCTTATTCTTATGTGCGGCCCTGTAAAATAACTATCAATAATATATACTGTAAAACCTCTGAATAGCGGACACCTCAAGAATGCAGAATCTGTCCTCTATTTGGAGGTGTCCGCTACTGAGAGTAAAACATGTACAGTTATTTAACTGTTGGTAATCGAAAAAATGTCCGCTAAATAGAGGTATACGCTAATCTGGTGTGTCCGTTATGGAGGTTTTACCAGTAAAACCTCTGAATAGCGAACATCTCGGGAGGGCAGAATTTGTCCTCTATTTGAAGGTGTTCGCTACTGAGGGTAAAAAATTTACAGTTATTTAAGGGTTGGTAATAGAAAAAATGCCCGCTAAATAGAGGTTTCCACTAATCGGGTGTGTCCGTTATGGAGGTTTTACTGCATAATAATATCATCCTTTATAAGAAAATTGCATGCTGTATGACAGACAGACATCCAGAGAAAGATAACCTCCCGGAGCAATAAACACTCATGTCTTTTGTTTTAATCATCCACAATCGTTTCTAAATTTCGTTATACGAGCATTAAAAAAATCTGTTAATTTCCAGTCGATAGACTGACAACTATCTTTTAGCCTGAGTTTTTAGCCGGATTTAGCCTGTTGTATGTTATACAACAGGCTAAAAATGGTCATCGTGGTACTGTATTATTATTTGTTTGCCCACCAAAACTGGTTGCCACAGGTTGTTGCAAGGTTTGTGATCACGTGGTTGAAACTGATATATTCAATATGCATGTTCAATATCGTGCATATTTTTTTTATTTGCTCCGTGTGTTCAAACCAGTTGTCTACGAAAACAACCACCAGTGAAAGTGACGCACACTAAATTTTTGTGACGTATGCAGATAAATTGTGCTTTTTTATACAGTTTTTTTTAATATAATTTTTAAACGGTTTGGAACTTATTTTTCATAGTAGGCGCATTCAGTAGGTGGCCCTCATAGGTACCTTCTGGTTCAATCAGAAACGAAACCCGACAAATATTTTTTGAATTATGCTTGACGAAAGGGTTTTATTAGGCTTTTTTTTTTAGTAGGACATGACGTTAATATCCATTGTAGCTGCAATGTGTCCGGACAGTAATATTTTGCTGAGTATTAGCCTTCGCTTCGCTCAGACCTTTAATATCCTTAAAAAATTAACGGGAATATGAAAAGTTATTTGTATAAGTTAAAAATATTTTTCATGAGGCTATTTTTTACAAAGGACGCAGAAACAGTATTTTTTTAATATATCATTTTATGTCACCCATTTTTCATTTTCTCATTTAAAATTTAAAAAAAGAATAAAAAATTTGTAAACAGGTTTCAAAAACTTTCTTACGATTTTTTTTGCAAATTACGGACGTTAAAAAAATATGCTAAACCACGCACTTGGTATTACGCCTCCCATTGTATTTTAATTGAAAAATAGATATTAATGATATATTTTTTAAATGCGTTAACAATTTTTTTTTAAATCGTTACTTAATGTGTATCTGAATAGTACTGTTGCATATAATTTAAAATCTTTTCTAATCTTTTCCTTGGAAATTAATTTCCTTCCAAGTCTGGCTCGGTCGTAAAACTTAAGTTACGAAAAGTCGGAAAGTTTCTGCTGGGGTTATGTACAGGTGGATATTATCAAATAATTTCGTTTTATCAACACTGTCACTGACAAATTAAAGCAGTCAAACATGATAATAAAAAACTACTTTTGGATCTTTTATAAAACAATGTCCAGATGTACAATTGCTCATAATTGTTCATATCATGTCCAGTATTCTAATTAATATGTTTTCATATTACTGGACTCAGACATTTGAGAAATATCTGCTTCAGCAGGAAAATCTGTGAGAGAAAATTTAATTTAAAAAAAATAGTTTTAGAAAACAGATCCATACAAATTTTAAGATGATAGAGCACTTCGCCGCTTTTCCATCAAAAACCGTATAATAACATAAATTCTATGGGTCTGGATTTGCGTCACAACTGGGAAGTCCACGGAATCATAAACCTGTTTACCTGTTCACACTGTTTAGCACTAAAGCTAGGGAGTTATTTCAATTTTATAGTGTTACTTAGCGACACAGGTGACTTCCCTCTCATGAGAAGATAACATTCTTTGCGTAATGAGCAGTTGACCTTCACCACGACCAAATATGATAATTCTGCAGTTGCTTGGGTTGTAAAAAGGTATCATTTGATGTCTAAAATTGGTATTTAGTAAATATGAAAAATACATTCTTTAATATCTAATAATTTTAGAATAATGTATTACCTAATGTTAAATGTGAATATTCAGCAATGACAAAAAAAATATATCACCTACTGTCAAAAATTGATATGAAATATTGGTCAATATTGACAAATGTCAAAAAATAACATTTACGAATATCATTTTACGGGTCATTTTACGTTGGTCAATGTTATTTTTTTTATATTGGCCGATAATACATACCGATATATTTCTGTTACCTTTAATACCAGATTACGAAATATTTAACATGGGATATACCACTTTGTCTCTAAACTGAAATCTATCAACAAAAAGCAACATTTTTACTTTAAGTTAAACATAAATTTAAAATCAAATTGAATTTTTTAAACGAAATTCACGACAGAATACCGGGAATTATATTTTCTTATAATTTTTTTCATATACAAAATTTGCTTATGAAAACAATATTCTCACAAAATATACAAATTTCACTGTCTCTTTAAGGTAAACATTTATTTCGTATATTGATGTATCTAAAGGATATAATCTGCAAAAAAATGATTCTGTCAAATAAAAGGCAATAGTTTAAAACATGTTTGAAAATACAATTGCTGGTTGAAGTTTTGATGAATTAAACTACGTGCTCATACAAATAAGTGAAAATTTAGTCGACATTTCATTACAAAACCATGCAAACATACTCTTCGCATGATGTGTAAATGCTTTCAAATGTGTGTAAAATCTAACGTGGAGTTGAATCAGGATTAACTGAAATGGCCATCTATATTAAATAAACCTAGAGATACTGTTACTATAGCTGTCAAATATTGGGATACATATCCCGATTGCATATGAATGTTTCAATTGCACAGACAATGTAACCAGTTCTCCTATAATCTCAAGAATTCGCACAGGCTTTAAATAGAACATATACTACTCGTATTACAAAATATTGAACTACATTAATACATTTAAATAATATTATGAGAAAGAAAGAAACTCAATATACATTCGATTTTGATTCAATGTGTAGCACATAAGATATATTTTAGGTGCAATTCATTAATGTTAATTTATTTTTTTAATTATAAAAAAGTTTATATAAATCATATATTAAAATCAACGCCTTAAGCGTAAAAATTCCTGGACATATGGCAGAGAGTATATTCTATAGCCATACTTGAGAAACACAGGGTATACGGAATTCCTTAAAACATTCCAAAAGGTGTACAACGTATACTACTCGATATTTTGCACTACATCTTTTTAAAACATTAGCGGCACACACATTTTAACACATATGCGGAAAAAATATCGTTCAAAATTTACATTTGAACATTTTTGTAAAGGGTTTTGAGTATGTTTTATAGTTGTTTTTAGTATAATGTTGCAATTAATGTTAGTAGCCAAAAAATGAATGCTTGGGTATATTAATAAAAATGATAAAACAGAAAACAAGAAGAACTTGTCGACACAATAGGTTGAAAAAACGGTTTATTCCTTATTTTAAGACAGTAGCAATCTCATCTCACTTGATCAGTATGAAGCGAGTTACTAGATTAGAGTAATTTGCTTGGCCATATAATCGACGCTAACGCACTCCTCTACTGCTGATGCGATCCTTGGTTACCTTCCACCGGCGCGAATCGTATCTTTAACCTTTTAAGACTCGGAACATTTTCACAATAAAATTTTACATTCTTCTGGTTATTAACTCTATACTGACCCTAATGACACTTAAAAAAATAATTTAAAAAAATTTTCGTCACCCCCCGGAGCGTAGAGAGTACCCGCACGAACGTGCGGGTTGGGCTTTTTCTAAGAAAGCCACACCCGCACGATCGTACGGGTTGGGCTTTTCCTGTGAAATAATTACTTATAAGATGTTTTGGGATGTATTGGCTGAAATACTGCAATGGAATCCTTACTGGCTCTAAAGCCTAAAAAAGGAAAAAAAAATTAATATTGGAGATATATTTATCGACTTCAAAAAATTCATATTTTAATTAATTTAAAAATGTTATTTTAAAATTTTTGTATAATATCGATTTTATTTTATCTATAAGTCTGTAAATTTTTTTAATTAAAATTTAAGAAATGAAAGACATACCTGCAATTGCATGAAATCTAAAGGAGCAGAATGAGGTACAGAAATGAGCTTCTTAACATCCCACATGTATTGTTTTGTTGTTGTTGTTGTTTTCATTATCTTAGCCTCTGCCGAAACTGGCTTGGAGGTAGAACTTTGAGGAATGAGTTCAGGGGACTTTGATGTGGAAGAATGATTCAAAATTGCCATTTCTTAGAAATATCCGTATTTTTTTCTTCATCGAGCCCGTCTGAACTTGACTATCCTTCTAATAAATCTGCTTCAAATATTTTGTCCGCAACCTCTAAAGTCGGAGTCTGATTTATTCATCAATTGCAATATTTCTTCTTGTGTGAGAATTCTTTTCCGTTTAGGCATCTGAAAGAGTATTTTATTTTGCTTTCTATAAAGTTAACAAAGTATTTTTAAAAAAATGTCTTAGAAAATTTTATTAATTGAAATAGAAATCAAAAGTAAAATTTAATTGAAAAAAAAATTCATCCATGACAACACCCAAGAAAATATAGCATTAATTATATAACAACATACTTAGTTTTTATTCTGGCTGTCACCAAAATTATTGAAACAGAAAACAAAATGAACATTGAGAAAGCTCTTACCTTTACAGTAGCACTGACTAACGTAACGCCCAAGTCGCACGATCGTGCGGGTAACGAAATCTGAAGTCCTATGAGCAACATAAATAGTGTATAATGAATGTTTTTTGTTATATTACACTTATTTAGACATTAAAGCAAAAATATTTATGTAAGCAATTAGAAATATACTGATAATTACCTTTTTACGACTGATAAAATGATGAGCTGTTTTCGTTGTACTTGTAAACAAAGCTAATCATGCCGGCTTAAAGTAAAACATGTACTAGAACCGTCATCCGTTGATAAAAAGTGATACTTTATTCTTTTTGCAAACCAGAACAATCCTTCGATTCGAGGTTTTATTACATACAACTGTTTCAGAAGCAAAAATTTATATGTATGTCTAACCCGCACGATCGTGCGGGTTGTGTCTTAAAGAAATAAATTGGTAACCCGAACAAACACGCTACATTTATTAAAAACAATCACTTCCTCTTAATTCCAACAGATGACAGCACGAAACAAGTCATTCCCAGCACCTAACAAAGCCTGTGAAATGCTCACAGAATGAAGTATGTGACTCATACTGCGCATGAATCCTGCGGACGGCAAAACGGCAGACGCAGCATTCACACATGTGCATAGATCGTCTTCATGACCTCCTTACTCGGAATGAAGTGTGTAGCATCCCATCTATCATAATAAGATTAAAGCGAGTTACTAATTTATAGTAAATTGTTTGGCCTTTTGCTTCACGCTAACGTTTTCTCGTACTGATCATGAGATCCCTGGTTCAATTAGAAGGCGTTAAGGGGTCTCAGGGGTCTTACTTTTTACCTGGCGGTGCAATTTAGCAACATGTCACATTTAATATTTTTTTCAGTCTCTATAAAACATAAATGGATAAAATTTTTAATATAGACAACCTAATACCTCTTCTATTTAAAATATTTTTTTAAATATTCTATAGTGAAATTTTATTATTATTTCTTTAAGGTTTAATTTTGATTTAAAATAAATTGTTTTTTGAATTGCATGCACTACGCGCAAGACTGTAGGAAAACTATGGGTTCAGGAGCCCCCCAAAATATTGATAATGACGTAAAACTAATGTATCTTGAACGTATACCCCATTTTTAAGCAATTTATTTATTTATTTTAGTTGAAATTTAAATTTAAATTATAAAATTTTGAAAAAATTAATTTTCTTATTGAAAAATTGCAAAATTTAAATAATTAATGCAATTATAATGCTAAATTTGAAGCATAAGTTACTATTTACCTTAAAATGAAGATACTTACCATGTTTCATGCAAATTGCTTTGTTTGTTTGTATAAAATATTGCGGGCAGTGCTTGCAAGTCAAAAAATAATTTTAATTTTTTTTTTTATCAAAATTAACATTAAAAAAATGAAATAAAATTTAAATATAGAATATTAAAAAAGTTATTTTAAATAGAAGCGATATTAGGTTGTCTATACTAAAAATTTTATGCATTTATGTTTTATAGAGACTGAGAAAAAAAAAAATAAATGTGACAGATTGCTAAATTGCACCGCCAAGTAAAAAAAAAAGACTTCTGAGACCCCTTAAACTTCAAATTGCTTTTTTTTTATTAATAAAAACTGGTTTCTATGAGAAGTAACTTTATAAAAGAGGATAACGTCTTCTTACGTAAATAGAGAATTGAAACACACATATATATAATGCGGGGCCCGCTGCGAGCTACACACGCCAGCCCCCGTTCAGAGTTCGCAGCCTGTGAAAATATATTAATGTGCCCTGCTTAAAAAATATTACCCGATTACGGAAGATTGAATGATATTCTCACCATAGCAGCGACTATCTTCTCGAATCGGGTTTCCATGCTTCTCCGTTTGAATGGAACACTATTCTGTTACCAATGCCTCATCTATCATTGTCGTAACAACGGATGACTATCGGCGTGATAAGTAAGATCATTTACACATTGGCAAATCAGCTTGTATACAATGGCACTTTAAATATGTCGCTATCTTTCTGGCTTTTATAACTATTCTATGGACAATATCTATCTTTATTTCTCTCTCTCTCTTTTTTTATAATATCTAGAATACGATCGTTAATCAAGAAGATTCCGTAATTTGTTCAAAAATAACGGTAATTTGAAAATCCGAATAACATTACGGTGCAGTGAAACATATTTTTCGATAATTATTAACATTCTTTAAATAATCTTCGAATTCAGTAGCATTTATAAAAGTTATTTACTTTGTTACGTAAGGCATATAAAACATGTCGATGGCAATCATTGAATAATCTGTGATCGAATATCCTTTGAGCGGTAAAAATATATTATAGCCTAAAGGCGATTTGTAAATTTTAATTTAAATGATTATTGAAATTATAATTTCACATGATTTATATTAAATTAAGCAAAACAAATTTAAAAATTAAGAAGGTTAGTTAGAAGGTTTAAGACCAATTTGTTTATTTATATTTATGCTTACACCTGAACCTTAAAAAAAGAAAGGTATTAACCTGTTCTTAAGAATGAATTGGAAGGACTTTTTTCTTGAAACTAAAGAGCTTTTCTCGTTCATTTTTATGTAAATGAATAAAAGTATACCTTTAAAAATTATTTTTACTATTTGATTCCTTCACTTGTCCTAGAATTAATTTACTTAGATGGAATAATTCTGCATACTTCCCCTTCGTGCTAAATTTTCTCTCTCTTTATTCTGTTTTTAATAATTAAAATATTTTCGAATATTTAAATAACGTACTTCTAAACAGTACTGTTTCAAGCCGTAAACTCAAGCTCTAAATAATTTATAAAATGTAATTTATACCGATCCATTAAACTAACCATATGTTTTAAAAGGAAAACAAATAATTAAGTTTCTCTAATACTTCAGTAAATTATTTCACCTCAGAATGATATAGAAAGGAAGCGTAAAACATAATGTTACGAATTTTGTAATATTAGCTTTTGTTGCATTATTATATCTCAATTTGTTGTTTTTCTGCAAGCAAGTAAACCCTATTATTAAACCCCCTTTAAATAGGTGTCTTAGGAAATTTAGCGAAATTCTGGAAATAGGGTCAAGTTGGCGTCACTTTTGGCTTTATCTGGGGCGCCAAATTTGACAATATATCGCAAAGTTGGCGACAATGTTGGCGCCCAGGTCCCCCCCCCCCCTTATAGGTACGAAGATGCATTAATGCTGTTCCGGGTTTTTTGAGAAGATTCCAGAAACTTCCAGCTTAGAAAGTTGTGGAAGGTTTCGGAACATTCCCTGGCTCCTATATATATGGGAACGGAGCAGGGCGTGAGTCAATAGTAACCTAGACGCTTGATGCGATACGTTCAGAGCATGTTTATTTGACTTAGCGATTATTTACGTCTTTTTTCCCATCTGTACTGTGTTAAAATGTTATGTAGAGAGTCTCTGTGAGATATTTCGGCTGTATTTTGTTCAGTTATTGAAACTATTTTCCCAAGTTTAAGTGTTATTTGGTGAATTACAATGACTTTTTGCAGTAAATAGTTGTGAATAAATTGCTCCAATCCTTAAGACTGCGGGTCATTTGAGCTTATACATCATAATATTGTTAAACCCTATAAACGTAACGATTGGCGTCATGAGTGGGGTTTTATGGTGATAACAAGAACGATGGAACTACTGAAAGAGCTGTTGGAAGCTATCAATGGCGTAAAGACAGAACTGAAGGAGAAAATTCAGAATGAAGTTAGTAATGTTAAGGAGAAAATGGATAAAGGCCAAGAAATAATGGCGAAAACTCTAGAAGAAAAGTTCTCGGCGATACAGATGACAGTAGATTCGGAAGAAGAGAAAGTAGAGAAAAGAGTAGATTTCGTAGAAGAGAAAATTCAGAATTCAGTTAGTAATTTTGCGGAGAAAATGGAAAGTAAAAAAAGGAAAGTAAATGAAAAGTTAAATAAAAGAGTACACGATCTTGGGAAGAAACTTTCTAGAGGTAATTATGAAGATTGTAAGAATCCGTCTGCTGCACCTGTACAAGTTACACTGTCGGCATACGACGGAAAAAAAATCCTGGAATGTTTACAAGACCCAATTCTACATTGTAGCTGAAGCGAATGGGTGGAGTGACGATATGAAAGCTTGCCAAATGGCAGCGTGTTTGAGAGGGTAAGCTGCTGTTGTATTACAAAAATTGCCCGAATTGACGAAACACAATTTTGAGACTCTGGGTAGTGCACTAGAGCTGAGATACGGACAAAATTTATTTAAAGACGATACAAGGATCCAGGTAAAAACTCGCCATCAAAAATCGGGTGAAACCCTTCAATAATTTGCCTCTGAAATAGAACGGCTTGCAAATTTGGCATTTGCCGAATGGCCCGCAACTGTACGGGAAATGCTTTCCCTTCAGTACTTTGTAGATGGAATAAAAGAACCAGGAGAGCAGAGAACGGTACGAATTGCGGACGTTACAGACTTAAAATGTGCTTTGCTGTGTATCTTAAAGTAGAAAGCGTCTGCACAAGCCAGACAAATAGATCGCTAATCAGTCCGAAGAGCAATGATGCACAAAAGCACAGACACTGAGGACGTTCAGCAGGAAATCTAAGATTCAGCCATCTCGCAGGGCGGAGGTTGCCAGAGAATTAAAAGCCCCATCTCAAATGATCTTTGGTCGATATCTTCGTGTACCTGCGGATCTTCTGTTTAGCCGTCCTCCTGATGTTCCTTCATCGTCAGATAAATACGTAGGTATACTCTAGGCACGGATTGAGGAGTTCCATCTTCTCGAGAGGAATGAATCGGCCTCTCATCCGAGGAGATGAAGACCCGGTACGACAACTGGACTGTGGTTAAAGACTGTGGCTCATTTGAACTTATACACCTTAATATTAGAAGAACTCTATAAACGCAGCAATATGATAACGACAAAGAATACTTATTAAGCTGTAAAGCATGAGCACGTTTTCTTCCCTTCTATTTTTTTTTTTTTTTTGACGTACTTAAAGTGGTTGTCTCTTCGCTGTCACTCTTAAATATGAATAAGAATACTTTTTCTATCCCATTCCATCTCTGGACTTAGAAATTTAACTGCTTGCATATGGCTGTTCTGCAACACAAAACAGCTCTATTTAATAACTATTATTCATTTTTATGTGTTCAAATTAACTTCACCTAACTATATACATTACATATTAAACTGTATGTTATAAATATCTAAATTCTAATGCATTTATATAATATTGCTTAAAATAACTCATTAAAAGAACGCATCAAGAGTTTCTACATAAAATAAACGAGTAACTACACCCGACTTTCAGAAGAGTACCTGTAGTGTACATAAAGTAAAAAATAGAGAATTTCTGATACGTTCACTACAGTGAAATCTCTTTGATAAGAACGTTAGACTTCTTGTTTTGAAAACAGAGACGTTCCAAATGCGCTACTAATGCTTGCTTACATCACCGAATTATTTATTCCAAAATATTGTGGGAGAAAACTGATATCTTAAGTTTTACATCAAGCTATTACTTTATACGATTAAATCCATCAATTACTCGTCCCTGCACATTTATGCTTTTCACTCATTTAATGAGTTCTAATCATTTGATGTAACCATCTTTTTTCTTCTTCCAAAGTTCTTATTCAAAAGTAGTTAATATAAAAATATAAACGAAGAAAACAACGGGCATTATAAAAAGGAATATCCGCGATTATAGTATATCGTGCAGGCATAAATGCCGCAACACGCTATCTTGTAAATTTCAAGTGTGTTGTAAATTAAACGTGTGCTTGAATACTCTAGAAAAAATCTTCACCGAAATGTTTCCTATCAAGTTTTTAATAAATATATATAAATTCATTAACTTATTCTGCGATATAAGGCAAATAAGTACAATATTGATGAAATTTTACATCTAAATTGATTATCTACTACAGATACATATTTAGCCTATTCAAAAATATTCTATACAATGTTTTTAATAAAACATTTAATATCGACACAGAAATTCATTAATTCATTCAAAAACTGTAAGTAGTAGCTTCAAATTTGGGAAATATAATTGAAGAAAAAAATTAATTAAAATAAGGAAAAATCATTTAATATTATGTAGTTACTGCTTTTCTGAAATAAATAGCAGTTCGTTTAAAATACATTTTATCTTCAAGAAATTAACATCCGAAAATTTTTATTACGCTCTACTTTTCTGAAAAATTAGATTTACGCAAAATAATTATTAATCTGCGTTACACAAAATGGATATTTCGATAGTACAACATATTACTAAGATATAAAGATATATTTTTATTAGATAATGAATTGCTCTTAAATTATGGTCGATGGATTTTGTAACTTACTCGAGAAAAAGCATATAATTAAAAATTATAAGAAAAAATAATTATAATAAATAAATATATAATTTTTATACAATTAATTCACGTTAAATTTAACAATATATCTCAGAATTCGAAAATTGTCATAATTGAAAGTAAATAATTTTTTTAAATATATTTAGAAATATATATTTTTGAAATGTATAAAATTTTCATCAATCTGCTGTGTGTTCCTCCAATTCCCAACGCATTTAGTTTTTGCTTGGTAATTCTTCAAATGATCTCCTTAATGAAGTTTATGACAGTTTTATTCGCTTCTTGGGTAACTTATGCAGGTTGATACTAAACGTCGATTAAATTGCAGGCTCATAACATTCATGATAATATTCCTTTCTGTCGAAATTCGAATCTTTTATATAAATCTTATTCGAAAGGTTTCTCTTATTAAAACGAAGAAAGGCACACCCCCAACAACTTTAATAAAATCACTCACAAGATCTTAAATTAAAAACGTATATCTACAGCTATTTACAAATATAGATATTAATGTTATTATTACTCTCATTTGAGAGTTTCATTATTACCGACAGACCGGTTCAAAACAAACTTTACATCTACATTTTAAAAAGAAAATCAGAAACAACAAAAGGGGGTTGCCACAGCAGCCGACTGACAGAAAATGACAAGTATCGCCAAGTTGGCATTTTCAACAGCCTGCCCCCGGCTGAACACTTAGTTCAGTATCTATATTAAACAATTTAATAATCATAAGAATATACTTACATACATAACAAATTTTCAGATAAAATACTTACATACAGCTATAGATGTAAAAGAAAAATAATAAGAATGCTGCAATCTAAGAAAGAAAATAAAACACATGAATTGAATGCAAATTAAACAATAATAAAGGTAAATATGATTAACAAAAGAAATTAAAAGTTTACGATTTTTTTTTGTGTGTCCAAGTTTTTAGTGTCTATTAATTTAGTCCACCAAGTCCAGTGCAAGATTATACAAGAGTTTCACAGGTCG